>JACCGJ010012119.1:0-17330 GCA_013407085.1 Atriophallophorus winterbourni
GGGGTAGAGATATAGGTCGGGAATGATGGCGTCAGGTCATCTCAGATCAACAAGCACGTGGGACACTTTTGGCCACTTATCACATTTCGGTGCAATATTAACCACATAACCACCCTCTCGTTACCCAGCCCTATTACGCCCGCGCCGCCTAAGGTGACTTGGTCATGTTTATAGAATGGAAAATGGTCGTATTCCGATAGATCTACTCTATGATGAGTTGCTATCAGGAAGTCGACCATTGGGCAGACTCCACTTGCGGTACAAAGACGTTTGCAAACGAGATATGAAAGCTCTCGGCATTGACCACGCGAGCTGGGAAGAACTTGCTTTTGACCGCTTAATTGGAGGCATATTGTAAAGCGTCGTCTGCAAGCTGGGTAGGAGCAGATACAGCTTTTGGCTGCTGAACGCAGATCACGCCACCGGCGTGTAACTGACGCCCTACAACAGAGTTCTGACTATCGCTGCAAGCGATGCGGATAGATTGTTGCTCCCGAATCGGACTGTTTAGTCATTCAACACGCTGTAAAACATGAAAATTTATGCGATTGTGATGTACATCTATGGTCGACATCGATCGAAGGAGGCCAACAAACAACAAACAAACATTTCAACATGGTTAAGAAAGAACTGTAAGAAGTTTGATGTGATATTTATCCTGATAGCTGTTCTCAGTCTTCCGAGGGTTGCACAACCGAAGGAGATTCACCAAAATCGCCACTGATCCTACTCAATTTTAATAAAATGCAGCAGCTCCTGAAAGTTTGTAGATTTCTGTTTTAAACCACGAGGACAAAAGGAACTTTCAGAATGATTCATTTCAACCGATAAAATGTCTACTAACATAAAATATATTATAAGCATATTGCTCGCCTTAAAATAGAAATCGTTCTGTCCACAGCCGAGCATTCCTTTTTTATGCCAATTCGATTATGGAGCAAATCGTCTATTATATTTCGTGCTGATGAATTACGCTTGTGAATAAATCAGTCTATGATCTTTCTGGTACATTATCGTTACTTATATTTCTCGCCGTAAGATGAGTACAGTTAGTGCTTGCCTCAACGGCAATTGCTGCAAAAAAGTGGCCAGGGGC
The DNA here is from genome assembly GCA_013407085.1 of Atriophallophorus winterbourni. Classification (NCBI taxonomy): domain Eukaryota; kingdom Metazoa; phylum Platyhelminthes; class Trematoda; order Plagiorchiida; family Microphallidae; genus Atriophallophorus; species Atriophallophorus winterbourni. Next base: position 1,097 of record JACCGJ010012119.1, read on the forward strand.
ATTGAGTGCACAGCGTGCAAGCGTTGTCTCACCCTAGCTGCTCTGGCATACATAAATCTCACTATGGGATTTATGCAAAGTACCGCTGGTTACAGTGGTATTGCAGCTCCTGCCATAAGGCTGTTAGTGACGCTGCTTTTGTTATTGTGAAACCCCACAACAGTGAAATTTCGCCTAGCACGTCTAGCGTCGTACCCACTCAAACATATGCATCTGTTTTGTGCGCAAACATGAGCCCGGGGACAACTGCAGTCAAGGCGGAAGTTGACATAGTTAACCAGTTACACCATCCTCCCAAGGAGGCCAATGTACGCAGAACTTTGAAAAACGTGCATATAAAAAATCTAGATTAGCTGCAGCCGAGAGGAAAGTCGAACAGGTTAGCCAGGTAACCCGTCCACCCAGGCAAGCTGCCACTCCCAAGGTGGCCAATGTAGCTGGCACCTCCAAGAAGCGTACTAAGGCCAGTAAGGTTAGTAAACGAAAACGGCAACATTCAATTGATGCCGGTTCGCCTATGCTGGAGCAAATTATACAGGAATTAAATGGTTTGCGTCAGCAAATCGAATCACTGCACAGCAATTCCTCTGCTCCGAAATCTAGAACTAGAAATGTACTAGTTTTTAATCGAGCGGAACCATATATTAAGGAATCTAAGTCTCGCAGAGATCTTGATCGTAGGTGTATAAACGATCTTCTCCGAATGGTGGATATGAAGCCTTCTACTTCCACAGTGCGAATCCACCGAGTAGGAAGATGGAGGATGGGTAACTGCCCTCGACCAATCCTGGTTGAATTTAATTATCAGGCGGATCGGGATGCATTCCTGGCTAGGGCTGAGTATATCGCAAACTCAACGCTAGATAAACTTCAGGTGAAGCCCGACAACCCTCCGTCCCGGATTCGGCAAAATGATTCTGATTCCAATAGGAGAAACTTAGCAATGAGAACATCGGTCATTCTTAACCCGGATGCAGCGCAAAACGCTATTCAGTCACAGACGGGCATACCGAACAGCACTTTGCCACTAGTCTTGTTGTCCGGCCCAGATGACGTTGATTGTCTTAGCGCAATTGACGATGGCACCCGAGACGATGACTCCAGTAGTTGCTTCTCTTCTATGAATGCGGTCTCAATTGTCAGGCAACGGTCCGTTACGTTAACGCAAGAGGCTGCCGAAACTGATGCTCCTGCTCTAAGTAGCACGCCAAAAAACGTGCAGCTCCCTCGGGTGCTTCGACCGAGGGCCAAACAGGACTAGTTTCAGAAGCACGAATAACCAGTGCCCAAGTATTGTATGCAAATGTATGCAGCATCAGGAATAAGTGGGCTGAACTTCTCTCTGCGTGGCTCAGTTACACCCAAGGGTTATTGCGCTTTCTGAGACCTGGCTGTCTGCGATTGATGAGGTGCCGGTAAACATCAGTGAACAGTATCTCGTCATAAGATGCGATAGGCCGGGCGATAGGAGAGGCGGTGGCGTTGCACTGCTCTTGGAGTATGGTTTGCACAACATGGGTACAGGGATATCTCTAGCCATTGAAAACGTCCAAGTTGTTACGAGTATCCTGACTTGCTACAAGTCATCGCTCGCAATTGCTTGTGTCTACGTCACTCCCAGTGCATCCATACAGGAGTTTACACAGCTTATTGAGACACTCGACTGTTTGTTTCACTCAGCTCACAGTGTACTTATCTTGGGTGATTTCAACCTCCCAGACATAGATTGGCCTGTCCCCACTGGTCTAGTCACCCAGCAATCTGACACCTTTCTCGAATGGCTCCATAATCATGCGCTGCACCAGCATGTCAATGATCCTACAAGGTTTCGCCATGGATGCACTCCATCCACTCTTGACTTGGTATTGTCGTCCCAGCTAGAAGCCATTAGTCATTTAAAGTACCTACCGCCGCTCGGCAAAAGTGATCACGTAATGATAAGCTTCGAAGCGATATTGCGTTTTCGCAAACCTTTCTCTCGTCCTAGACGCAATTTTAGGCGTGTAGACTGGGGTTTACTCTTGCAGTCTTCAAAATCTTCCCTTCAGTTATCTAGCGATTCAAATGTAAATGAAAACTGGGATAGAATTTCTAAGTATCTAAACGAGTTACAAGACAAACACGCTCCGCTGCAGTGGGTGAGAAGGCATCGAAGGCCACCCTGGTGGTCTCCTCGAGTCCGTAGGTCTACCCGTAAACGGGATCGTCTATGGCGGCAATATAAGCTATCCCTTAATTCTGGTTCTTGGGCCCGCTACAAAACCGCTCGGAATGCCTGTGTTAAATTACAACGTTTGCTCAAACAGCATTTTGAGTTATCTCTAGCTAGGGATGCTAAATCCAACCCGAAAAGGTTTTATAGCTACGCACAGTCAAAAGGAAAAACTAGGGAAAACATAGGGGATTTGAAACTGGAGGACGGAAAAGTTGCCGATACCGACCTGTCTAAGGCGACTGCCTTCTCAGGGTTTTTCAGTAGCGTTCAACGACGGGATAATTCTTCAAACGCACCGTCAGGTCTGCTTAACCTGACACCTGGTGTCCATGTATTAGATGAGTTGTCCTTCAATGAGGCTGAGGTGTTTGACGCACTTATCCATGTTCGGGTCAACAAATCTGAGGGACCAGACGGCATCTACTCAATTATGCTTAAAAATCTTGCCTCAGTCCTTGCCGAACCGTTTTGCCAGCTCTTTAATTCATGCCTGCAACTAGGAGTTGTTCCCAGTAAGTGGAGGGAAGCCATAGTCGTGCCAATACACAAAGGCGGTTGCAGGTCAACTGTTGGTAACTATAGACCGGTCAGCCTGACCAGCACCGTCTCTAAAGTAATGGAAAAACTGCTGCGTGATAAAATCTGTCAGCATCTTTGTCGGCATTCTCTGTTGAGTGTAACTCAGCATGGATTTCTTAAGGGTAGATCCTGTCTGACTAACCTCCTTAGCTTTCTCAATACTGCCACTAAAAGGATGGATGAAGGGAAGCCTGTCGAAGCCCTCTACCTAGACTTCAGCAAGGCTTTCGATTCCGTAAATCACCGCCTTCTAGAGATTAGGCTAGCAGCCAAAGGCATACGGGGTAGTCTACTTGCTTGGATAAAGGCCTTCCTTACAGGTAGGACATTCCGAGTGAGAGTAGGATGTACGCTGTCGAATCAAACCGACGTGATCAGTGGTGTACCCCAAGGTTCGGTACTTGGTCCTCTTCTATTCCTGATTTTCATCGATGACTTGTCCTCTGAATTGAAGTTCCCATGCTTCATTTTCGCGGATGATATGAAATTCATCGGATCAACGGATAAAGATACCTTGATGCACGACCTTGAGCGGGTCATAAACTGGTCATACCAGTGGGATCTTCCACTGAACCTAAATAAGAGCCAACTCTTGTCAACACTGGTTGATATGATTTCGATACAGGTGGCGGGGAATTCCCTCAGTGTTAACGCCACACATTGTGTTAAGGATTTGGGTGTACTGGTTAGGGCTGACTTCAAATGGGAGGACTAATGTGCCGCTGCGGCTCAGCGTGCACGCAAGGTACTTTATCGGCTTAAATTGATACTTGTCGTTCATTTCGTGTGCGGTCGCATTTTTCGTTGCTCTGAAATTTTTGTCTGTATCTTCGTTACATATGCTCGGATTCATACCGTTTAAAATATTCTGTCTACCACTCAACGACGCCTATCGGATTTCATACTTTTTGATCGCTCAAGTTGAACCATAGCAAAGTTAACCGTTTTGACGGAAAAGGCCAATTTGTTCACGCGTTCAAAGATTCTCGCAAAACATGATACCCTGTGGATTTTGGTATCATTAGAAACATCACATTGAGCTACAGGTTTTGACACCTTGCTCCATATTCTATATTCTGTAATCACCGAGTTATTGCGGATTACTTGTTCAATGCCGAAACCACGCCAGCAACCACTGGCAGCTCACTCAACTCGCAAAACACCAGTTATCGATCAACCGGCAAGCCCTGCGCAGCCCACGAACATGTGCGAACGTGTAACGAGGTCCACCGCCCAAACAAACAAATCGATCGATCTTGCTGTGACCGCGACACGGGATCCGTGTGACCTCTGCATCACATGTCTAACCCGGTAAGCGTTGATAGCGTTTCAGTTAAATGTACTTTTTGCGGGTTCCGTCAACACGCGTCATGTGAGAACAATTTGACTGATGACTGTGTGCGTCTTGTGAACGACGAGAAACATCCATCTGTTTGTTTTGTTTGTATTAACTGTAGACAATCGAATGAAGGCGTTCGCCACAACACTAAAGACACCGTTTGTAGGACAATATCAGCTCTCGATTTAGAGAAATCTAAAGACTTTGAAGACAAAATCGAAAAACGAATGTCTGCTCTAGAGCAAAGTCTACAGCGAGTTGAAATTGCTATAATCGCGAATGAACAGGTTTTTCATGCATCATCGCCCGTAGCGGAAATCAGCGATAGAGCAAACGCCGATAAAACACCACAAAAGTCAACTTTGGTTAGTGGTGCATCTTCGGTGATTAGTGGTGATCCAATGCGACAACAAAGGAGCCATAGAGATGATTTCGTTACTAAGTCGCGTAAGACAGCATCTGCTGTGAATGTAAAGAGGAAAACGAATACAGTCAACAGTGAGACACCTCATCGACCAGCACCGGTGCAACCTGCTGGTGGTTTAATGAAGAAGACCCATAGTCTCAGCGTAATTTGCACTAACGTTCCTGAAACAAATGATGCACTGTTCGACGACAGGAAAAAGCACGATTTAGCCGAATGGAGCAGACTCTGTGACATGATGAACCTGGTTCCCATTAAACCCTCAGCTATAGTTCGTTTAAGTCGACACCCGAAATCACCCCACCAGGGTGATCCGAGATTACTCAAGGTGATATTGGAGAACGAAAACGACCTGGAAAACATACTACTAGACTCATACTTATTAAGGAGTGTTGCTGGCTCAAAAATCCGTATTTTCGCTGATCTCCCATGGTGGGAACGAAAATCAAAAGCCTCCGATCCGGCATCAGCAAGAAGTTTAAGAAGTTTAGTACTGCTTGGTGTTCCTGAGTGTGCTGAAAATCTAGCACCTAATCAAACAGAAAAACACGATAGACAACAATGGAAGTTTATATCCGAAACTATCGATGTAAATGAAACTGTCGCAATAGATACGTTCAGGATACCCAAGTCCATCCAATACAAAGGGGATGGAACCCCGACCGCTTAAAATCACCTTCCTGACTAGCAATATGGCTGATTTAATTCGAGCACAATGGACTCAAAACAGTCGCAAGCTACCAAGTGGTGTCAGAATGAGTGCTCCGAAAACAAATAAACTAGATCCTGCAGACAATATACCACTCACAAGCCCAAGTCAAGACATTTCAATTAGCTCTGCAAAAAACGATCTGTGTCCGACTCATGCCGAGTCGGAAAAGTAGAAACGACTTCAACGCCTCAGCTGTATACTGTGAACCGGATTGAATTTATGCATACTAACCCTCAATCTTTGCCAAACATATCACAACTTGGAACTAAAACTAGTCTTTCACATTGTCCATCATTGTTAACCCATAAAACGATTAAGTGTCTCTATACAAATGCGCAGTGTCTGAGAAACAAAATACAGGAGCTTGATACCGTATGTACACAGCACTCACCGGACGTAGTTGCAATTACCGAAACATGGTTTGAACCTCATTTATCAGACAATGAATTGGCATTGAAAGGAATGTGTCTTCTCCGTCAAGACCGTGCGGGACGCGGCGGTGGCGTAGCACTTTACTACAACCAACAGTTATCCTGCAGAGAAATTGACGATATTGACCTACGTGTACAGGATACTCTGTGGTGCTCAATTAAGCTGACTACTGGAGATGGTTGCATTGTTGGCGTGATTTATCGGGCTCCAAGCGCAAGCGATGCGCACAATGTTGAACTACTCCAGAAAATTCGACTTCTGGCTGCCAGATTTCACACGCCACTCCTGGTTATGGGAGACTTCAACCTTCCAAACTTGATGAAGAATAATGCTCTTTCAACGAATTCGCTCGACGATGCGTTTCAAGAACTGATCTTCGATATTCCTTTTTATAACCACGTCTTCGATAACACTAGATATAGAGATGGTAACATGCCATCTATCCTGGATCTAATACTAACGAGTGAGGAACATGCCGTCGAAAATCTGAGCTACGAAACTCCATTGGGTTCTAGCGACCACCTGGTCCTCTTATTCGATTATGTTTGTCAAGCTGAGAGAACGAATGACATCAACAAAACAAAACTACAATTGGATATTGGAAGTCTTCACAATGCTCTTCGAACGATTTCTGACTGGAAACCAGACACCACGGACGTGCATCGTTCTTGGGTAAACTTCAAAGAGAAGCTGTGTGATGAAATAAACCTACATTCCAGATTTGTGCCAAAGACAGCGAAAAAACGATTTACATTCACGTTGAGAAGCCGCACAAGGAAGTTGATTAAGATACGCAACGATGCATGGAGAAACAATGTCCACAATCCGATGCCAGATAATTGGGAAACATATCGTCTGTTGAGGAACAAGGTCACCTCTCTTATCACCGAGGATAAGCAGTCTCATCAGGCAAGACTACTGACCATGATGGCGCGGAACCCCAAAGTCCTGTACCAGATCGTTAACACTACATCAAAAATTAAGCCAGGAATCTCAGCACTACGCACACCTCATGGTCTAACTACGACTGCGTTCGAGGCTGCCGAAGTTCTTGCAGGTTACTACTGCAAAGTTTTTTGCCCCAAGGAATCAGTGCATCTTACGCCGCATTTGATCGGCTTTTCCAATGAAATACTGAATGAAATCTCAATAAACAATGAGTGTGTCATGCTCAGACTTCTTCGTTTAAATACCGCAAAGTCACCAGGAGCAGATGGGATCACTCCTTTTATCCTCAAACGATGCGCATCCTCATTGTGTGGTCCACTCAGCACATTATTCCAAATTTCGCTCGAAAATAGTATCGTTCCCGCGGAATGGAAATCTGGTGTCATCACACCAATCTACAAGGGCGGGAGTCGATCTGACGCTGCGAACTATAGACCAGTTACGTTGTTGCCAGTAATTTCTAAAGTGCTAGAGAGTTTAGTAGCGGAAAAGATCACCCATCACATCGAAAACAATAGACTGCTTGCGACTGAACAGCACGGTTTCAGGAAACATCACTCATGTCTATCTAACCTCTTGCTCACCTTAAACGACTGGACTGAGTGTGTGGACAATGGTTACTCCATCCACGCATGCTTTTTAGACATGTCAAAGGCTTTCGACAGCGTCAATCATAGTATTTTAATCCAGAAACTTGAATTGCACGGGATAACAGGAAAACTTCTTGCTTGGCTAGAAAACTATTTACGCGACAGGAGTGCCCAAGTCAGAGTTGACGGCGCCTTATCGGAACCATTCAAAATTACGAGCGGAGTGCCCCAGGGTTCGGTCCTCGGACCGATTTTGTTTTTGATCTACGCAAACGACATTCCAGAGCGTGTTAAATGCAAGATTATATTATTTGCAGACGATATAAAGCTTCGAAGAAGCATACTTACCAATGATGACTGTGAAACTTTGCAGAAGGATCTAAACACATTGCAGGATTGGTCTTTGAGAAACAAACTACCATTCAACTTCCAAAAGTGCAAGGCGTTAAACATTGGAAAGACTGTTAATCACAACTACACTCTTGGGTCCCACCAACTCGTCTGGACAACTGAAGAGAAGGATTTGGGTGTTTGGACCAGTTCAAGTCTGAAGACTTCACTGCAGTGCAAAGCGGCTTACAAAAAGGCGTCACAAGTATTGGCGTTATTGAGACGAATTTTCGGCAGATTCTCCAATCAGTCGGTGCCCCGTATCATGAACACCTATCTGAGACCAGCGATTGAGTACGCTGTTCAGGCTTGGTCACCATGGATTCAGAAAGACATCAATCTTCTGCAGCGTATTTACCACCGAACCACAAAGCTTGTACCCGGACTAGCTGCTAAACCATATGAAGAACGTTTGAGGAGTCTCAATCTTTTCGACTTTCGCTGTTGTCGACTAAGAGGTGACCTCATACTGATGTACAATATTATGCACGTCCCTAACCATCCTTTTCACACGCTCGCCACCCCGTGCCAGTCGGAAACATGAACTTTCAGTGCTTATTCCCACTTCAAGACTGAACTGTCGAAGATATTCGTATGCTGTACGTGTAAGTTTCACATGGAACACCCTCCCCTCCACTGTTACACACTCAGCCAACCTGGATATTTTTAAAGCTAATTTGGACAAATACTTGAGAGACAACCCAAACTTTGATCCGATTTACACTACATGAGTTTTCGGTTCTCTTGTGTATTGGAATTATACACTCCTAAATCCCTCGATGGTTATTGTTAAGCTTAAATGCTTTTTAGACATCTACAACTTTGAACACTTCTGAATCACTTCGAAATCAGTGCTCTCGGCAGAAGACCCGCATGTATTCCTGCACTGGACATCTGGCTTAGTTCGGCCGCATCTTGGCAGGGGGAAATACTGTGTTCAGGGTGATGTCCTCAATACAAAAAGGACATCTTCTAATCGAAAGCCGTACAGCGCCTCGCATTCGCATGATTGAAGGTCAGCGAGGGAAAACCGTACGCTGTGCGCCTAATGTCTCTCGATCGTTTCTTCCTTAGGCGCCGTCGTTTAGGAGGTGACTTAATTGATACCCTTAGGATCTTGAAGGGTTTGAGTGGCGAGCAAATGAACGACTTATTTACCTTAAGCCCCGAGCTGGTCAGCCGGGGACACTCACTTGAAATTGCTAAGAAACGATGTCGGCTAGACTCAAGGAAACACTTTTTCAGGCTCAGGGTTGCTAACTTCTGGAACATTCTTCCAGAAGAACTTATATCCTGCAGTACCGTGTCTAGTTTTTCAACCACGGGTTTGGGTTTGGACGCAAATCTGAGGTGAAGTTGTTCCTAATACTCTCCTACTTGTTATACAAACTTAGGTTTTCATTCTTTTAGCGTTATCCCGTAAATAAAAAAGTGAGGGAGGTATCTGGTTTTTTCCATTTTATTATACAAATGCTGCTACTCCAGCTGACCTCTCACCGTGCTGGCTATTTACATCCAAATAAACCATTTCAAACCCGGTTGCACTGAGTAAAATAAATGTCATGTCCATACGCTTTCTTCAAGCATTATTTCATCTAAAAACCGGAAAGTCTCCCTGTGCTAACGGAATATGCCCGCTCTTATTCAAGCTATGCGTGAACTTGCTATACAAACCACACACATACTTGTTTAATTAAACAATACAAATAGCGTTTCCTAGCGATTAAAAATATAAATAATTTCTCCTATTTATCAAAAAGGGAATCGCTCAGATGTTTCAAACTACCGACCTATTACATAAGATTTCTAAGTTAGGTGAGCGCATCATTGTTGACGATCTAATAAATAATTTCGAAAATAATCATTATATTTTGCATCTAATTTCCTGATAACACTGGATGATTCGACTCAGGTGGTTGATAAAATGCTAGTAATTCCTGACTGTGATCTAGATATCTCCAAAGCATTTGATCGTGTTGCAGAAGCTTGAAATGTTGCAAATATCTGGAAAGTTGTTGAATTGGCTAAATGACTATTTATTCAATCGCCCTACCCAGGAACGTATTGGTTTATTGGTGAATTATCAAAACCAATCGCAGCGACTAGCGAAGTTCCTCAAGTTTCAATACTTGGTCCGATCCTCTTCAGCTCATATTGGTAAACCTGAGAAGATTTCATAATTGTCCTTCTGCGACTATTCCGAAAATTGAAATGCTGAGAAATTGTTGTTGGCTCATTCTGATGATGACGACCTAGAAGTACATTAAAATCGGTTGATGTTTCATGACCGACAGTTTTTCGAATAACTAAACAGTCCGATTAAGGAGGAAGAATTTCGCTGGCAGCGCCGGCAGTGATAGTCAGTACTCTGTCAATCAGCGTCAGTTGAACGCCGGCGACGTGATCTCCGTTCAGCAGTCAAGAGCTGTATCTGCTTCTCCGGAGCTTGCAGATAACCCTTAACGCAATATATCCGATGTTAGCGTTTATGAGCAAGTTCTTCCCAACTAGCTGGGTCAACACCACGATTATACATGGATCGTTGAGTTTTGACGCAATAAGACTTAAACGATGCTCCAATTTGGGTGAACCAGAGGCGAGGGTCGTTCATACCAAAACATGGACGTCTGAAGTGCGCAATGAGTCAGTAGAAATAACTACCGATAGTGCATTATGAGATGGTGATTTAGGATCCTTTCACTTTCGACTGATGGCTCTCTTGATCTCATCATACATACCGTGAAATTCTTCAGTATCCGGAGTGTTTTAGATTATGAGGTAATTTTCAGTCCAATAGTCAATTGCACATCATGTTGCAGTCAGTTGTTTCTTATTTCTAGCTGCTCCTAAAGGTCGCAAGATGTCATCTGTTGGCATAAACCATTTTGTGCTTTGAAACCATTACTTCATGAATCCATATATTACATGCTTTAATAAACAAAAAATTAAAGTTACTAAATATTGAATATGAATATATAAGCGACTATCCTCTCCAAAGCGTATATTCGTTTCTTTTCTCTTTAGAAATCAATATTAATTAATTTAGATAACCTAATTTGAGTATGTCTACTTTTCTAACTATAAGACCATCTGCTCCGTCTCTTCATACTAACAATGGAAAAGTTAATGCAAAACGTTAGTGTTTTGACATCGTGGATGTCGCATAATTGTGTTTATTCACCTGAATTGTATTTCAACAACAGTCGTTTGTGATTTGTGACGTCGTACTTTATCGCGCGACGTGAGATCCAAGTTGCTAAGAGACAACAAAAGGCAGCTTGACCCGAATTTTTTAGAGAATTGGTTGGATGGAGTGACTATATATACGTAAGTAATTTCATCTGATCTCCGCATACGTATTTCAAAATAATGGCGTTCGTTCAAATATTCTTTTTCACGGTAATCATATATACCGGGGTATTCGGTCTGCGTGAGTAACCTTTGTATTTCAAATAACTTCAAATGATGTTATTATCACCAGTGGTACAGAAAATGACCTAAGTATTTTTTTACCTCAACACATAACCACTTATTACGAAAATTAAACGTGACACGATTCAGGAGTTATTATTATTAGTTCTTATATTATTTTGATTTTGATTTAAGTTATAAATTGTTATGGTAGTCATACAGGATATAAAATGATACAATTTTTCGGGGCTCGTTAAATAAGAATATAACTGACTGCAACTAATAAGAAGCTAACATACCTCCTCTTCCGTTCGATGTCGACCTTGGATATTTAATATAGGGATATGATTTTTTCATGCTCCACAGCTTTTCGAATGATGAATCAGTCGGATTCGGGAGGAAAAATCTCTCCCGCAGCGCTAAGCCGTACTAGGTCGATCGGCGAAGCAACAGTATATCTTGAGTTAGATCTCTTTGAATTATCTAAGTGATATTGAAAATGCCTCCTTACGGTTATTTGAATTGTATTTTTTGAAAAATTTAACCATCAAGTGAACATCTCGAAGTGACGGATTTCTCTGTTTTTGTACTGTTAATATCGCTACTATACCGAAAATCATATGTAATCTAGCATCATATTGCGTCAGTAGGAGTCAAACTTCAGGACTTACTTTATTCGTTCAAACGACTGCTGAATTTCGTTAAACTAATCCAACTTAGTGGTCTTTGTCAGTAGATTATTGAGTGGCATTAAAAGTTCATACATCTCAGGTACAAATTTGTGAAATTAAATGCTTGCTTAATCCCTTGAGTTCCTGAAGGAACATAGGGCCTCGGCAACTTGTCTCCAGTTTAGTCTGTCAATAGCAGCCAGTTTGATGTCGTTTCCGTTAAGTCCACACTTTCGGATTTCCTCTTCACACGAGCGCTTCCAATATAGCCTTGGGCGCCCAACCCGTCTCTTCACTATTGGGTTACATACCAGAGCATAACGCTTGATGCCATCATGAGGTTTCCGCAAGGTGTGCAAAACCCATCTTCACTTTATAATACTGATCTGCTGGGCGATCGGGTCCTCACCAGCAATGTGCCACAAGTCTTGATTCCTTATGTTTTCTGGCATTTTTACCCCAATAATTCGAAGAAGGCAATTATTGTGGATGATTACAAGCGGCCAGAAGAATTCGCTGTCATTCGCCAGGTTTCCGATCCATTGAGTAGCACGGTTTTGACGTTGATTCTGAATATACGGAGTTTCGTGCGTTTTTTGATAGAACCTTTGACTCCCGAATGGGTTTCGAAGCTATAAAGGCGGATCTTGCTTTGCCGTTTCTGGCGACTATCTCTTCGCCCGCGCCATCATTTATAGTGCCATCACTTAACAAGGCTGCCGAAGTAGACGAATTTCGTGACGTCTCTAACTGCTTTACCGTTGATGGTGATCGATGGGTGTTCATCAGTTAACACACGGAGGAATTCTGTTTTTTTCGGCATTCACGCGTATTCCTGCATATAAAGCAAAGTGTGCTAGTCTATCTGTCTTTCTCTGAAGACGTTGAGTGTCACGTAATATCAAGCAGGCATCATCAGGATATTCAAGATGCTCCAAATGCTCCGATTCCTTCCAATCGATACCGTTCATCTCACCTTCTACTGTCTGCTTCATTATTCAGTCTATTACCAACAGGAAAATTATTGTGGACAACAGGCATCCCTGATGGACGCCAGTCTCAACTGCAAACGGATCGTTCAGTCTTCCGTTGCGAATTACCTGATGGGCTAAACCTTCATACAGCTGCCTTACGAGGTCCCTTAACAGCGGTTAGACCCCATAGTGCGTCAAAAGCTTCCATGTGAATTCGCAGTCCACACTGTCCAAGGATTTCTCAAAATCTATGAAGTAGAAGCAAAGAGGCGATTACCATTCAATGCTTTGTTCAATCTTATGCGGAGGGTCGCAATTTGGTCGATACCAGACTTTTGTTTTCCGGAACCTGATTGCTCTGAACTTAACACTTGATCGATAGTGTCGCGCAAACGCAGAAGGATGATGATTGTAATCACTTTACTGGTGACTGAGACCAGCACGATACCTCGCCCTTTCTTTGCATTGCTTTAGATCCCCTTGCTTTGGAAGTTTTAACAAATGACATCTCTTCCAATCATTTGGGATCCGTCTTTCTGACCAGATTTTCTGCAGCAGAGGAAGTAAAATATCAGCCGAGGTGTCCAAATAAGCTTTTGGAGCTTCTGGTGGAATCACATCTGGACTTGGTGCTTTGTCATACTTCAGCGATTTTAGGGCAAAAGGATCTCATTTCTCCCGGGCGGATCGGTGTTTACGTCTAGCAAATTTGCTGCAGGTGGGATATAAGTAACTGAATTAGGTGCTGGTCGATTTAGGATTTCCTTGAAGTGCTCCATCTATTGCTTCCTTTGCGCCGATTTCTGAGTGACAAGGTTACCTGCACCGTCCTTTACTATTTTGCCGTAATGTATTTTTCTTCCTGACAGGGTTCTAGTAATGTTGTAGACGGAGTTGAGGTCTCTCTTTTCTGCTGAATGTTTCGCCTCCGTTGCCAGCTTTTCATAAAACCGCCTCTTGTCACTTATGGCACTTTGTTTCACTTCATTTTTAAGGGAGCCGTAATGTTTGATCAGTGTTGTCCTTACACAGGGAAATCTGTTGTTTCAGCTGCCTTCTCGAGTTTATCGGTGCCCAAGTCTAACTCGAGATCCACTCTTTGTCTTTCTTTACCCGTCTGCCAATTACGTGATTACAAGTGTCTTGCCAATAGTCTTTCAGAGCGGTCCAGTGTTCATTTATTGGAACTTCAGAGGTTAAGTTGTTTGTTGTTTTTCAGTGAGATTGAGAAAATCTCTCCTGTACGCTCTTCCCTTAGTTTCTGTGTGCGATACTTTACACTAGGCCGACTGCCGGTTTCGTAGAATGCTCAACTTGATTTTCATTGTGGCCATTAGATGATAGTGGTCTGAAGCAACATCCGCACCTCGCATTATGCGTGTATCAAGGAGACTAGGTCTCCGTTTTTGTGAAATCGATAGTTGATCGATTTAATTGGCAGTAACAACATCAGGTATTATCCAGTTGGTCTTGTTGATGTTTCGGTGATGAAAGATGCTGCCTCCGAGGACCAGATCGTTGAGCGCACAAACATCTGCGAAAAGTTCAACGTTTTCATTCATTCCACCTATATCATATCACAGATCATCTTCCTGTGTTGTCTGGAACTGATTTCGCGTTCATTTCACCCATCAAAATCTTGATATCTCGCTTGGGTGCCTTGTCTATGTCAGACTAAAGACGCACGTGAAATTCTTTCGACGGAAGGCTAGCATTGTTTGTGGGCGCATAACTTTGAATTACCGTCACATTTCTTTCCTTGGAATTGAATCTGGCTGTGATTATTCGTGTGTCGACAGGTTCTTATCCAATGAGAGCGCCTGCAGCATAATGGCGACGCCTTCTGAATGGCTGTTTCTCATCTTCATGATCTGAGTAAATAATCCGTTCCCCAGATTTCAATACCAAGATACAAGATACATTCCATCTACTTTCACATAATTCCAGCAGTTGTATACCATACCTTTGCATTTCTTTCGCGACCTGTGAGGCCTTACCGGTATCATACATCGTACGGACGTTCCATGTGGCAAACTTTGTTGTTGCTTTTATCGACAAAAGATTCATCTTCTGACTGGCTCCCGGTGGGCTTTCAACAGTCTGCTTCATTTTTACCTCAGATGAAGTTTCTTTTCGATTCAAGCATGGCGATGTTACTTTGGTAAGAAATGTTGCTTTGGTTTCAAGAGCGGTTTGAGATTTTTACAGAGTGAGGTTGCTGAACCCGCGTCTAACCCTCCTCCTTTTGCAGACGGGCTTGGGACCGTCTTCGGCGGAATATTGTGATTGTGTAATGCGCATTAGGCTGAGGTTTGAAATCAGGGTTTCCATCCGACAGATGGACTGCTTTCCCGGGCTGACGAGCCATATCTACCCGTAGCGACCCAGGTTTGAGGCGCCAGTCACCAGCCTTCGCCCCTTCTCCTGTCAGTATAAGCAGTTTCTCCACGAGCAGTACAGGAGTTGGGCTTCGGTTGTCATGGGCTATTCGAGACGCACGCCGTATGGGATCATTTTGTAGGTGGCGTGAGTTTATCCCCACCACCACCCACGGCTGTGACAACTTTAGGAACCGGATGTAAAGAACCAAACCTAAAAGGTATATTGTTCTCTTATCTTAGATTCATGTATGATACTCCGCTAATTCCGTTATTCCTAAATGACACATTGTAATGTCATGGCGGAATCGGATTCCAGCTTTTATAAAACTTTGGCTCGCAACGCATCGTCACTGGAATCTGCAAATTACAAAAAATATCAAATTTGTAAAAGCTTTTTAGATTAAACCGTTCACAATGCTGTTTGACCCTACCGGTCCACGTTATGATATCCGCATCAGCAACCTAGGTGATTTGCATGCAGTTATATCTGATATTAAACAATGATGAGCGTACGACAAAAATGTTGCTCAGACACTCAATAGTTTGTGTCAGACTAAATTCTTGAGTATTCGTCGGTAGAATAAAATTGCAGTATTTTTAATATTGCGTAACAAAGTTCGCACACGATCTCCTCTCCTAGCTTAGCACAATCGACCGTAAACACATCTTCGTATCTTCGGTACCAAGACTCGAATGTAACTCCCTCATCTGGCTGATAGTAGACTTCGTTAAAGCGTTGTAGTAGACAGTAAATTGATTTTCAAGAGATTGGACTGTTTATTGCCTGGTATAAGATTCTCTGAGTAACTCTCTGAATAACTACTCCCGTTGGTTAATTAATTCTTGTACAAATTCCTTTGGATCTGAGTTCTCTCGATGTGGTAAAGAATATTTCTCCAGTTGTAAGAACAGGGATGGACTGTTGGCCCATCCGTGGGTAAGAGAGAACCACAACCATAACCGTAATTAATGTAAGGGTGAATATCACAAATTCTGCACAGTAAAATATTGTCACCCTTGTTATGTCAAATCGATTCTCATATCATGCAGCTTAAATTATTACTCCTTCACTCCTTATGCCTTAATACTATTCACAACGGAGTAATCATATATACAAATCCCGTTGTATTGAATCATGTTTCCAAAATAAACGAAATATTTTCCATCT
>JACCGJ010012122.1:0-15635 GCA_013407085.1 Atriophallophorus winterbourni
AACGGAAGCTGAATGCTTTCCATCTTCGAAGCATCCGTCGTATCTTGAACATATCGTGGATGGACAGAGTTACTAACGCTGAAGTGCTTTCAAAAGCTGGTCTACAGAGCATGTTCACCCTATTACGTCAGCGCCTCCTGCGGTGGCTTGTTCATGTCTATAGAATGGAAAATGGTCGTATTCCGAAAGATCTACTCTACGGTGAGTTGCAATTAGGAAGTCGACCATTGGCAGACCGCACTTGCGGTACAAAGATGTTTGCAAAAGAGATATGAAAGCTCTTGACATTGACCCCGCAAGCTGGGAAGAACTTGCTCTTGACCGCTCACTTTGGAGGCATGGTGTAAAGCGTCGACTGCAAGCCGGGGAGGAGCAAATACAGCTCCTGGCTGCTGAACGCAGATCACGCCGCCGGCGTGCAACTGATGCAATACAACAGAGTTCTGACTATCGTTGCAAGCGCTGCGGGAGAGATTGTTCCTCCCGAATCGGACTGTTTAGTCATTCAAAAGTTGCAAAACATGAAATTCATGCGATGTGATGTACATCCATGGTCGACATCGACCGACGGAGGCCAACAACAACAACAACTGAATTGTGTGGTCCTCCCCGTCGGTTTGCTTGGTCGTATTGTTTTTTCCCACCGGCTCTGTTTGATGGCTTTTCCTAAGTATTTTCATTACGATCCTTGTAACTTTCCGGTTATCGTGACCCTTCTAGTTGTGGCTTGTATTTGATATTTGTTTGGACAAATGCTTGCTGGATTAAAAGTAGATATTCCACACCGTTCGTGAGAATGCTAATCAGTGCGCTTTTTCTGCTTCTTGATTCAAGTATGCAACCCCGTAAAACTTCGCTTCAGCGACGGAACACTTATACTCTACATGTGCTTCTGCTCACTTCAACTCAAACTTACACTGTGAATTTGTCGTATCCCGGTTGGCTCTCCCGACCTAACCTCACACTAGAATCACAGATTCGACTTTGTCAACCACTCCATCATTATTTCAAGGTTCATGATGCCTGGTCCTATTGTCGTCACGACGAACTCGATAGTCGAGCATTTGAGATGTAGAAGCGAACTGAATTTGGAGCTAGCTATGCTACATAGCGTCATGTCAAAGAAATCGGAGATAAGCATGTGCGGAATAAGGATTAAAAATGCGGCACAAAGTCTTACAACTAAGTGCAAACTTCTTGTTCCAGTGAATATTGTTCAAGAAGAACACGGTCATCGTTGATTAATAAAGCCATTTATGATTGACGTGCACAATCTATCTCGAATTTGGTTTCCGCGACGTTTAAGGACGTATTTTGACTGGCTTCTCGGCTCATCAGTTTGCGCGGATGAGCAATTGTACAGTACATATGTGCTGTGCGGCTAACACCGTGCTAAATTTATTGGCCATCGGTGGTGAGCTGCATGCTGAAACAGGCTGAAGTCTCACTACCATTTCTATTTTCTTTCTTGTATCTGTCTAGGCCTGAGCAACCTGACAGTATCTTAGCCCACGTGCAGTCTCTGATTGTACCGCACTTTGCCTGGATCAGGCTTGTGCTTTCATACATACATACATACATACATACATACATACATACATACATACATACATACATACATACATACATACATACATACATACATACATACATACATACATCAGTAAATTGCATTCGAAGGACCAAGTGCCTTGCTCTTACGATATAAATTGAACCCTCATCTCTTATAAGCCCTGTCACTTAGCCATACTAAATGTCTACAACAAAACTGCTTCCAAGTTTTTTTGTTCATAAGGAAAGTAAACCCTCGCATCAAAACCCTTGGAAATGCTTCTAGTGACTGTCTCAACATAAAGCTCTATACAAACTAATTTGTGGATTTAGACTGTACGAATCACGGGTTTCAAAATTCTCCTGCTGCCCTAAACATTCCACGCTTGGTCAAACCGTATCAGTGACTAGTATCGCATTCCCAAGTTGGTATGTGAACACTGTGTTGTTTTGCTCACATGCGCGATATTTACAATTAAAAACGTTTTCTGGTTGTTTGTTGTCATCGGGTGGAGACAATGCAATCAGGTTCAGCAAACATTGCAACAGTGGTAAGGTTGTATACAAAGTTAGACTATGAGGCTACTGTTAGCTAGAGTTCGTTCAAATACAGAATCACAGGACAATTCTCTACCCTGTGTTGCTCACACACCTTGCACTTGCTACGTAAACGTTTTCATGGTCTTGGCTATTTCAAATCTCCAAAAAGGTGCTTGTGGGCAAATGCTCAATTTTGCGGTTTACCTCTGGCTATAAGTTTGGCCCACGATAACTCATTGCAAGCCATTATCAGTAACTGCTTGCCGTTTACCCTTGCGAAATCATTCACATTCATTGATTGCGGAGATGTACAGTTTCCAAGCGTATTTGTCTCGCACTTGCCACTCACCGTTGTACGTGCAACATGCACCTCCAATATTGATCTGCAACGCGATTTCACCTTTTTTGTAAAATCTCAGATTTCACGGTCTTTTATTTGAACACAACCATATTGAAATTGTCGTTGCAATGAGTTGACTCAAAATGGCACTATATCTTTTAACAACACCAAGCGCATTGCCAGTAAGCTTCGCTACCTGGCACACTGATCAAATGACGGCAACCATGCTTTCTGAGAATAGAGAGAATTTAAATGTTATTGTCGTCCAGATTGAAATATGCCACCATTGGCTCGCGAATACTTTTAAGGCCTCCTTTATTTTCTATAACCCGTCGCTTCAGTTTCCTGTCCATTTATAACGATATATCACCGCAAAGCTGTGATATTAGAGCCGTTCTGCGTGCTAAGTACCCACGACAGCGAACCAAACGCATTGGCAATTCGCATTCCTGTGTGCTACCCAATTCTCGCTCGGTGATTGCCAATATTCGTTTCGACAATCATGTGGCTATGGTAGCATGTGGCTTGAGTTGCTGACACTCGAGAGCCTGTTGATAGATTGACGTAGCCGTCTACGCGAAGCCTGGTTTATATACTCGTCGTTGCTCGAAATGGCTCAAATTGAACAGTAATATTTAATCACCTCATTCTTCTATGCCTACCATTTTCTTCTGTGAGCGAATGCGATCAAAACTTTTATCGGAGCTAGCCTTGTTTTTTCCCACAATTTCACCAATAACCGACGGAATCAGACTTAGTGTGGTTCGGTAAACGAACGAATTGAAATCGGTTCATCCGACCTCATCGATCGGCGCGTGTCCTTCTGTTGCAAACAATCGAGCTATTTCAATGGTCAGAATTATAATTTGATCAATTATCGGTTCCTCACTCCAAACGCCGTGCTGTCCTACGTGGAAGTCTTAGCTATGGTTATCTAAAAAAATTTGAGTCTTGCAATTTTCCTATTGAAATTATTCGTCTCTCAACCTCTAAGATTAATTACACTAAACTAGCCACCTTTTCTCCCTTTTGCTCCATGTCGAAGCTGGCAACTGATCGAATTCTTCGTGCATATCACTTACTCCGACGTTTGGCCGTTTGGAATGTTCAATCTGTGTAATTCTTGTCTTTGCTTCCTGTCCCCGTTGTATGAAGCCTTGTTTCTTGATCGCTTATTAAATATTATTCAATCATGTTCGTTTTTCCCAAGAAACTTATCCCAGCTCATTTTACCAAAACTTTAGCTGTGAAACTCACAAAGAGAGGCTCTCGGTGTTCTGTGCCACCTGCGACAGCGCGATATGTCATCAGTGCGCCTTGTTCGAGGGCAAACACGAGCAACATGTCTTTCGCCCGTTGGATGAGGTTTACAACGATCGGGTGAAACAAATCCGAGCGGAAATGGATCAAATCAAACGTCGCCACTTGGAACTGATAGCGCTGTTTCAAGATGTGGTGAGTGTCGCTGGCATGAAAATCACAGTCTATGCCATTTTGTTTGCTATCCATTTTAATTATACCTTAAGCTTTGAGACTCAACGTTTGCTTCTTTAATGATTCCCCTAAAAGTTATGTAAACAATGTCTGAGCTTGCGTTTCGTTTGCTGCAGTTGATAATATTCGTTTGCATCATTGGGATCTGAGACATAAGCGTCTGAGGCTACGTGGTAATGAGGGTTTCGTAGCCAATAATGGCTCAGATTGCTCCTATCCAGGAGTATGCATTCTTATCATACCCTCTGTTTGAACTTGATTATTATACAAATCAACGCACGGAGACTGGACCTTAACGTAGTGCGATGGTTTGTGTACCTCCGTGCCTCATCGAGCTATACTGGGTTGTGTCCTTTTGACACAAGCAGAGTTCCTCATACCAGGAAGGTCGATGGCCAGAGGTCAGACGAACTCGGTCCCAGCCCACTGCCTTGTGGGTAAGGCTCTTTAGCCAAAGGCTTTGGTCGATAACCCTAATCGTTCTGTCTGGGTATGGGTGACCTGGCAGTATCCGAGCCCACATACCACCATGACAATAGCAAATAACTCAAATTCCATAGTGCATCGGCCGTCGCGCAGGATAAATCGGGTTGCCTTACTGCTGCATACTGCGGGATGAGTAAGCGAAAACAAGCTACTGCTCCTCAATCTTTTTCTACCCCCACTCCTTTTCCGCTTTTTGATTCTTATCGTTCCGCGTCCAGTGTGATAAACGGCCGATCTGAACCTTTTCGAATCTTAACATATCCTAAACCCAAAACGCATTTTATAAAGCCGCGCACGTTCGCATTCATAAGTGTCATGAATGTACGAATGCTGCGTCAAACAGGCCAGCAAGCTGCTCTTACCCTTTGTCTAGATTCGTTGTCGATCGACATTTGTTGCTTTTCATCGACAAGATTTTATGATCCCTCTAAAATAATCGTATTGACTGCACCAACTCTTTCCAACAGTTACTTTTTGCGCTGCTCTACTACTACTAATCTTTTGGTTCCTCCTCAGGCCAAGTGGGTGTAGGTATAGTTCTGAGTTCGTGTGCAGAAAGCTCACTTTTAGACTGGATTCACATCAATAACAGGACGTGTGCTGTCCGACTAGCTACTTCTATTAGCACTACTTTCCGAACTCAAAGGAAGCGCTGCTTGTTAGTAGTTGCCACTTATGCTCCGGTTAATAGCACTACTGAGGACAATAAAGATATCTTCTACAATGAACTTTGCGCAGTCTTACAACGCGCAAAGGGTTCTGATATCATTATTCTTGCTGGGAACATGAATGCTCAACTTTGTTGCCTAGATGTTACTGAGTGACATCTCGCTGGTTCATTCACTCTCGGTGCCTAGCGGAGAGATATTGGTGAACGCTTTCTTCACCTATGTGCACAGCACAGACCATTTATTAGTAGCATTTCGTTTAGGCATAAAAAGCGGCAGTGTGCAACTTGGCGTCCGTCTAATGATGATCAGCCATAGACACAAACTGATCATTTCCCCAGCAGTGCTAGATGAAAAAGCAGTATTGAAGACTGACGCTGTTTCTGGAACACTAGCGTGGATTCTGATCACACGCTCCTTCGATCGAGATTTACATTAAAATTATCTTGTCCAAAGCAGTCATGTTTAAACGCATAGCTTTCGGTTTCCGCAATTCAGCAAGCCTATCTCAGCGGTTTCATAGATAATCTTCCCACTGCGGTATCCGCAAATATCACACAGCAGTGGAATGCGATTGCTACTGTAACGCACGATGCCGCGGAGCCAGCATGGGACAGTTCCATCCCTGGCAGAAGGCTCCACTGGATCTCTTAGGCTAGCCTTCGATTACAAGAAAGGCAAAGGATTCCTTCTGGTTCGCAATATAATGCAAAACGAAGACAGATCAGAAATATGCTCAAGCATAGCATTTAATCAGACAGGGAAGCGTGGTGGCTGAAAAAAGTTGAGGAAACGGAGGTAGCCAGCAATTCGGCTAATGTCCGAAAGCTGTTCCAGCTCATTCGATCTACAGGTTCTAAAACCATTGTAGTTAGCGAGACAAAGTATATGGCGCCTTAATCACTATCAAAGAGCACCAGCTGACTCGTTGGGGGGGGAGCGTTTTCACGAGAAATTTAGCTGGTCAGTTGCAGGTGATCCATTGCATTCTATTTCGTGTTGTAAACCCCGATCGGTTGATTTAACGTCTTCGAGCGATGCCGAAATCAATATGGTATGGTATGAGAGCACAAGCCTGATCCAGGCAAAGTGCCGCACAGTCAGAGACTGCACATGGGCGAAGATAATGTCAGGTTGCCCAGGCAGGCAGATATGAGTAAGAAAAAAGAACAGGAAATGGTAGTGAGACTCCAGCCTGTTTCAGCATGCAGCCCACTACCAGTGGCCAATCAATTTAGCACGGTGTTAGCCGCACAGCATAAAGTACTGCATGATTTCACATCCGTGCCGAAATGAAGCTCTGTATTGCGTCATTGAAAGGATTCAAGGCAACTGGTCTCGATTGACTGGCCCCGGTTCTGTTCAAAGGGGGTTGCGATATTCTATTAAGAACTCTATTTGATTTTTTCATCAGGTATGGGATACGGAAACTATTCACCAGTGTTGGGAAGAATCTGTATTCATACCTATTTTCAAAAAATGGCGTGCGTACTTCATGCTCCAATGATTCGGGAGTAAGCCCGTCATTACCCGGATTCTTGCCTCAGTATGTCTTCGGCGCCTCACATGACACAGGGAATCACATATTCGTTAAGAGGAAGCAGGATTTCTTTCCGGTAGAGAATATGACGATAACATATTCACTATTCGACAAGCCCTTGAACATCGCCATGCTTATAGGCAGCCCACCGTAGCGATCTTTCTTGATTTTAAGGGTGCTTTTGATTCAGCCGATACGAAAGTAATTTAACATATTTCGGGCGCTTTATTACAATAGTTCTGGGCGCGTTAGGGTGTACAGTAGCCTGTCAGCCAACTCTCATGCGGTTAGTGGTGACTATATATATATATATATATATTTAAAAATGAAAAGTGCCACCTGGCAATGCACGAGAAAAAGAAAGAAAGAAAAAAGTACAATATGAGGGGGGATTTTTTTGTCCATTGTTCCACATGTCGATTTTTTGATATTTTTCACAAATTTGAGGGGGGAACACAAAATAGAATGCACTCTCTCCACTGTTGCCGGTTCTCAGCCATCGTTGACAGCGTGTCAAGCCACAGACACTCACTATCCCTTGGAAGCCGCGTTCGTCCGACCCGAGCTAAACCCGACGTCAAGCGGTTGTCCACCTGAACACCGCCGCCAGCCTGGGCCAACCGACACACGCAGCGCGCGGAAGAGTAGGCGCTCAGGCTTCATTCTCAAGACATGCCCTAGCCAGCGGAGACGGGAACGGTCGATTAGGTCTCGTAGCATCAGACTGTCCACACCTAGAACACGGTGCCTCACTTCAACGTTGCTAGTGCGGTTGCCACCACACTCGTGCAAGCCTCCGTAAACATCGATGTTCAAGCACCTCCAAGCGCCGGAGCTCCTCTGCGCGTACTGCCCAGCTCTCGCACCCGTAAAGCAAGACCGACCTGACTGAGGCCAGGTAAACTCTCCCCTTGAGTCTCAAACTCACGTCAGACCGCTTCCAGAGATGACCTAGACTGGTGAACGCGAAGCGAGCTCTCGCAATGCGAGAGCCGATCTCACTTTCCAGCCCTCCTTCCGCCGTGATGCAGCTACCAAGATAGGTGAACTGTTCCACACAGTCCAGACTGAGGTCATCGACCGTCAGAGTGGGCTGCAACCCCTCCTAATCTTGAAGAAGAACCATACACTTAGTTGGAGCTAAGTGCAATCCGTACCTAGACGCCTCCAATGCTAGCTGGTTCAGGGCATTCTGTAGGAACACCGGATCATCACCAAGCAAAGCAATGTCATCGGCATAATCAAGGTCAGTGACACGGTTACCTGGAAGTAGCTCAATCCCACCCTCAGCGAAGCTACGGAGAGCATTCTGGAGGACATCCTCGATCGCAAAGTTGAACAAGAATGGGAACAGCGGACAGCCCTGGCGCACGCCACTGGTTGTGGTGACTGGGCAACCTGGCAGTATCTTAGCACATGTGTACTCTATGACTGTGCGGCAATTTGCCTGGATCACGCTTGTGCTTTTAAACATACATACATACATACAGTAGTGTCCTACAAGTTATTATTATTATTATTATTATTATTATTATTATTATTATTATTATCACACAAGTCTTTAGAGACGATGTGCCAACAAGTATACCATGAAGAAGGTATATGATGAAAGAAAAAAGAAAAAAGAGGGGGATTTTTTTGTCTGTCTGTTTACACATGCCGTTTTTGATCTTTTTTGGAATAAGGGAGGGGTCACTGATAAACGGGAACACAAGCACGGCAGTATTCTCGCCACTGGTTCTTTTCTTTTGCCATCACACTGAGTGTTATCAGCCACATATCTTCACGGTCCTTCGGACCCCACCCGGGTAAGCGCGATGTTCCCACGATGGCTAGTGGGGCTGTTAGACGCTTGAGGGTCTTCCGCCAGGTATTCCTTTGTCCGCCACGGCGACATTTCCAATCAGATCCAGCGAGAGCAAAAAGAGCTAGGCGAGGAAGGCGTCGCTCATCCATACGGAGAACGTGCCCCAACCATCTCAGCTGGCATATGGATATATGATCGGAGAGTGGCACAGAGCGGTCGCCGAGGACTGCCCTCCTGACGTCATCATTTTTGACTTTCTGTTGCCAGCTTAGACGAGCTATACTCCGCAGGCAGCGATGATCAAACGTCGATAATCGTTGACTATCGGCTTGTCGCAGCGTCCACGTCTCGCAGCCATACAATAGAACTACTCGTACGGTGGCCTGGTACACTCTGCCCTTCAAGCGTAATCCAACATCGCGTCGGCGCCACATGTGCCGTAGCCCAGTGTCCTACAAGGGTGTCCAATTTCTCCATTTTTGTTCAATTTTGTAATTGAAGCTATAATGGATGCATGTAATTCACGCATCCCGACACCGGGCATTCAGATAGGTCGCGATAAGAAACTTTTTGATTAAGGTGATACCGACGACGTAGTTCTACTCTTCGATTCCTATGCGGCTGCTCAGTCTTCTTTAGACCGACTATGCGGTACCATACCATTCTTTGGTATTCGGTTTGCACCTTCCAAATGCAAAGTTCTGTTACAGGATACTGATCCGGTCGAAACAGCGCTAATCCTCAATAATGATGAACTTGCGACTGTAGACTGTTTTACCTATTTTGGTAGTTGCATTACTAGCAACTCCTATTTAAATAAGGAGATTTCTGCTTACATTTTCAGAGCTATGGTAGCTTTTCGTCACTTAGGCCATCTGTGGCTTCAAGCAGGTTTTTCTCTAAAGCTCAAGGGTAGGGTCTATAAGGCTTCAGTATGCGCGGATGTAAAAGCTAGGCTCTGAGAAAAGAATAAATAAGACGTCTACAGGTCTTCGACAATCGCTGTCTCTGTACCATCGGTTGAGTTACTTGGCACCATCGGATACGCAACGCAACTAACCGCAATAGAATCTTTAGTAGCGACGTAGACATCGAAAAACAAGTTCACATGCATAGACTTCGCTGGTTAGGGCACGTATTGCGGTTTTGTTTGCCACTCCCAACTCGGAATGGCGTCGTTATAAGGGTGGCCAGATTCTAACTTGGCTCAAGCAGATGAAGGCTTTGAGTGTTAAACTCGCTGCGGTTGGTGCGATCTGCCTTCCAGGTTGGGGTCCAAAAGATGAGAATTCACAGTGGCTTCTTACCCTTAGCGATATGCATCAAAATCTTGTTCGGTGACGGTTTTGGAGTTTATGATTAATCTTCTCTTGTCAAGTAAAATGGCGAGGAAAGCTTGTTATGTGTTACCGTGAAAGCAGCAAGGAAACTGTTATGCTGATGTCGCTCTACTCGTTCACAGCACTTGCGTGAATGAATGTTTCATTCAAGGTGTCGGCACCTCATCCCAGTTTGTCTGTGTCCAATCTTTCATAGGTTCAATAGCTTTTTAGCTCCCACCTTTCCCCATATCTTTTAGAATTTTCACTGTCACTGTTATATGGCAGTTAAGCACTTGGTACTTATTGCCGATGTAACGCTGTCTATGATGATGGTGATTATTATTATTATATAAGTCAAGTTGCATCCTGCACATTTTGGTTCCAGAACCATAGTTCTAGCGGTAATGGTTGTAGGGATTATCCTTAACTCCTTGCAAAATATCCAATGGTATCGTCTTTTATATTTTGTGACAACAAACTTTACCCCTGCTTTGCCCACGTTCTCAGAGAGCGAGCAATTGCTAAGGCTATTTCTTCATATTGTAATCCTCATAAATTATGGCGCGGTCATCATAGAGCTCAGCACCTGGGACTACTTTCGACCATGGGAGATATCCTCATAACATATTGGAAGCCACTGCTTGCTCCATGCTAAATTGCCACTGGATTGAATTGAATTATTCGCCACGGCCTTCTCTCTTACAAGGATCTTTAATGCTTAGAAAGCAAGTGATCAACAGGTTGCATTTTTCGCATAAGCGAAACGATGCTAACAGAAAGAAACTGGTTTTAAACGGATAACATGGAATTCCGGTCATTACTTTCCGGATTTCTTGGGGAAATCATGAACACAACGATTGCAGAGTAGTACGCCGCCACCAACGTCGTGTTGAAGAGACTGAAGTTACGCGTGGTTGCCTTGCAAGAAACGCGGTTGCCACAGAGGGACTTCGATAATCCTCAATGGTGTGAAGTTGGCTTACACTGTGAAATAACGTCTTAGAATACCATCGGAAACGAGCTTGTTTTCTTTCTTCGGCAGAGTGCACTACTGGAGTGATTAATTAATCTCAATATCCAGAATTTGGGATACATTTTTTCAAATAATATGTTTGAAAGCATCAAGAGAGCTGGTGGACCACTCAAGTTTTGCTCGCTCCCATTAACCCCCATGAAAAATGTATCAAAATCAAAATTGATTGTTTTGCTCACATCCCCACATTTATGTTCTTTTGCTTAAACATCGAGTACTGTCAGCTTGACCTAGGTTATGTTCTCTCGCTAGCCACCTAGATTAATAGACGGATCTGCAAAGCATGCCTCGCTTGTCTGCACCATCGTGAGATTGATTCTGAAGTCGGAAACAAATGTATACATTGCTTGCGTGCCAATTGTTTCACTATGGGACAGCGACGCACGGACACCCTTCCCCAATTTTCATGATTGCGACAGCAACCTCTTTTATGATGGCCAAATAACACATCAATATTAATTATAAAACTTGAACCTAGTACACTAGTTTTGCAGCATGAGATCTTTGTGCTTCAGGTAACATCCATGATGGATGCACTTTCGAGTATGTTTTGCGCGCTGAGTTAAGTGCTCTTTGAGGTCACAAGCGTTGAAGCTTGAATACTGGGTTGGACTGCTGTGTTATTATTAAAGTTTCGAATAGGGTCAAGGGGAATGCTTGGACCTGTTTGCACTCACTGATGTGCAATCGTGCAGCATTTTGCGCTGTGCGGTTAACACCGTGCTAAATTGATTGGTCAACGGTAGTGAGCTGCATGCTGAAACACGCTGGAGTCTCACTACCATTTCTATTCCCCCCCTCATATCTGTCTAGGCCTGTGCAACCTGACAGTATTTTAACCCACGTGCAGTCTATGATTGTGCGGCACTTTGCCTGGTTCAGGCTTGTGCTTTCATATCATACCATACTCATCAATCATCACTGCACTATCAGGCTCGACAATGATACGGAACCGGATCTTCGCAGTTCTAGGTTTCGTGTTGGCTTCTTTGGTTCAGGATCTTCCATTTTAAGACCGATGCGTTGCTGTGTGTATTCGAGTCTGTGAATGAGGAATATTTTTGTTCAAGTTTTAAGATGTCGGGAGTTATTGGAGTACTTTGGGGGACCGGTAGTCATAATCATGTAAAAAATTTAAGTGTATCAGTTAGAACGCTATGCACGGAGGTCCTTTTTCTTATCAAATGAAGCAAACACGAAGATGGCGTTGCACATCTTCTGCCTTTTTATGAGAAGTTTAAGCGCACAAGGTTTATTTAAACACTAAAACGCGTTTTAACCACATAACATTTTTCGCAAAGTAAATGACACTAGGATGTCTGGATCAGAAGGATATCTGTGGCTACCGTCTGCCTTCATGGACAGTATCTAACCGCGACTGCTGAATAGAAAGTTTTACCTGGATTGACAGCTGAGACCTGTGGCTTGTGTTTTTTAGATCAAACGCCTGCATCTCTGATCAGTGACTATTATTCCCTTGGCGTTGACAAATGTTTTCCGACACTCGCTCATCTAGTTTACTCTAATCGCTGAGTTGTCATGAGATGTTTTTCATTTATTAAAACGTGAGTGTATGTGTAAGTAACGTTTAGGTCTTATGTCGAATTCGAGTGGAGCTTATCGTTGAAGAGCATTTATACTGAATGGGGTTGTCCAACACACTTAACAGGCATCTTTACGTTGTGCGGTGGTTCGTACATCTGCCCTGGTCGTTGAGCTGCACAGGAAGTTTCCCCTCGATTATCAGCTGAGGCACTCATACCAGAAAGGGCCATGGATAAAGGCCCTTAGCAAACCCGTTAATCCCACTAGGGCAAGTAAGTGGTATCACGCTCGAAAGCAAAAATACAGTTAAACAATTTCGTGCTCTCTATAATGACACTGTTTTCGTGGATCTCACCGGTATCCAACGGTTTATGATAACCGCATTCAGCCTCCTAATCGACTACTTGGTATCAGGGCAGTGATACAACTTCCATATAATCATGTCTAAAGCTTGCTTCTTCGAAGAGGTCGCCAGAGCATTTTGCCCGTCTCCGGACCCGAGTTCATGGTAATGGTGATATCCAGGTTTCTTATCTTTTTCATAAGCTACTTACAAGTTTACAAGCTCGTTAATTTTCCTCTCTTCGGTGGAGGATATTTTAACACTAGTAATTGGCTTTTGATCCGGATTCCACGGTAATCGTAGTCTGAACGTTGAATATCTTTTTCTTATTGAGTAAGATTTCTATTGTTCTTGTCGCTGCCTAAGTGCTCAACCTTTTTGAAGAGAGAGTCGCTATGAGTCTAGAGATTAGTATTGTTAGCGCCTATGGTTGCCCGCCTAACAACAGCAAGATCGGTTGAAAAATTGCTGCCTAATCTTGTTTCGTGTTGCCATAACCGATCTATTTCGACCCACGTTCCCATAAACATTCGTATTATGTTCCGTCTAATTGTTCCGTTGTGTTGCCTGTGTTCAGGAACGAAATGTCCGAGCTGTCAAGCAGGCCAAACAAGAACGCGTGCGGGAACTGCGGAACGCGATTGAGCTGATGATCACTCGACTTGATTCGCAGCTCAAATCCAAATTGGTCACCCTTATGAATCAACGGAATCAATTGTTTCAAGTAAGTGGGACGCTTTCGAATTCTCGTTCAACCGATTCACACTATGTGCTTGCCTAGTCTCTCAATAGGAAGGTGAATAAAATTTGAATAAAGTGACGGGGGCTAGTCTTGATACAATTATTTTCTTCGAGTAAAGCATTAGAGATCTGTGTCACTGTGCAAAATTTCTACATGTACCTGACCATAATTCTGATAAATCGCCATGGCTTGGTTGGAAACCTTTCTGACAGGTTCCTCGTACCATACTTCATTCCCCTGATCACTCGATCCGCCCGCGGAAACCTTATGCGAAAGTCTTAGCGGTCTTTCATACTTCAAACAGCTCATGATTACCCTGATTATTTCGTAAACTGAAAAGACACACAGGTTTAATACCTTTTCCCTCACACATTTTGTTGTCTGTGCTTTCCAAACTGTATGTAGCGAGTAATCCTGTGCCGGGAGTAAAGTAAGGTACGGCAGTCATAGACTACACATGGGCTTGAAGAATACTGTCAGATGATCCAAGCCCAGCAGATGTGCAAGAATGAAACGAATACCGTGAGATTGCGGCGTAATTTCATTTGCAGCTTGTTGCTGGTGCTAATCCGGGTTAAGCAATACGTTCCACTATGCAGTCATTGTACGTACATGATCCATTGGCATGATGCAACCTAAATTGGTCAACGATGTAACCAGGATACAATCCAGGGTTAACCCTTTAGCGACCAACTTTTTTGCTGATTAAGAAAAAATATTTTTGTAAATTTTTTACACTGAAATTATAACTATAGGGCATAATTATACATATAAATACTTAAAAGTTTAATTCCGAAGGAAAATTTATAAGAGGACCGTACGGTCCACTTGGACCTGAGACAGCTTAAACAAAAGAAGACCATACGGTCCTATTGGACTTGAGGGAAAATTTCATGCAAATTAGTGATAAATATTTCCTTTCTTTGTGTATTATTTTTTAAAATAAAACATGATTGTACAATATAAAAATCAAATTTACAACTAGAACCAAATTTACAACTACACAGTCCTTTAACAGGTCAGTTACAGTTTCAAAACAGTTTAGTTTTGATGAAAAGCTTCAAAGCAGTTCCTGTTTCGCTCACAACACAGATGTACAACGCATTTCTTGCAAAACATGTGTATTTTGCCTTTGCAACCTGGGTTTTTACACATTCCTCTGTTCTCATGAAAAGTTGGTAAGTGATTTACACCATCATTCCTGATACTTTCATCTGGAATTGGTACTGTTGCTTTTCCTGTTTTCCTTTTCTTTGAATACTTTTGCTGCACACTCTCATCTGATTGTCTCCCTCTCCTCTTAAGAGTGTGCTTTCCACTTTTGATCAAGGAATTTGCCAGCTGCAGTTTGAAGTCACATAAGGATGTCTTATTATAGTATGCAACTCCCTTAGATTTTTCAGCTCTTCGCAATAGTAAGTAGCTGTTCACCACTGCCATGTCAAACAAGTGAAATATTAGTCTGAAATAATATTTCTTAGTGCGGAAATTCATGCGGTAGTATGCCATGTACTGGTCATGCAGATCAGTACCCCCCATATTATTGTTGTAGCATGACACAATATTAGGAACTACTACCTGTATCCTCTCCTTTGCTTTGCGGCCAAATTTCTCTCGCTGATGTAATGGAGCAGACATCAGGAAACTAGAAGCGAGGCAAACAGACCTGTTATCATGCCATTTCACAGCAGTGATTGAAACGCAATCAATTTCAGTCATATTTTCATCAAATGAACCTCTGCGCCACTCACGTAACTGTTTATCAGACTTAAATTTCAGCCCTTTAAGTCTTCTTTCTTGGACGGTTCCACATGCCCATATTTGCCTTGATGCCAAATGAGAAATTAGTTTCAGTGATGTGAACCAGCTATCAAAATAGATCTTGTGGTTTTTCCCATCTGGAATGGTTTCGGCCAAGTTCAGAACAGCATTGGTGCTTGGACCCAGATCAGGGACACCCGCCCTTGTCACAGGCATAATTTTTCCTGAGTATGGCAAGAAGTCGTAAACGATGCCAGTACTATCTGCAAGAACAAATATTTTATATCCCCATTTGACTTGGGGATATATTGCTTGAGTGATGACTTGCCAGTCTTGATAGTCTAAGAACGATGCTTCGACATGTCTGGACTCGTTCAAACCTCGCAGCAACCGAATATTGTTCACTGTTTAATTATTAGAACAGTTATCCAAAAGAGGACCGTATGGTCCTTTTGGTCGCTAA
>JACCGJ010012123.1:0-24720 GCA_013407085.1 Atriophallophorus winterbourni
TTGCACAGTGCCGAAGGTGGCCAATCACGCGCCCAGATTTCCTTCGTCGGTATGCGGTCAAGGTCACTTATTTTCCATTGGATTATAATTCATTCTAGTAGTTGACCACACGGTTGCTTAAAAAGTGCACACGTGCCAACAACCTGGGCCTACTCTTAAGAAGTTTCATAGAAATACCCCTTGTAGCTGCTTTGGGGGCAAGCTAAAGGATATCAGTAATATTATCACCTGTGAGACTCTTAGAATTTTGAAGGCTTCTATTCGGTCACCTCGTAGCCGCCGTCTCTTTAGTGAGAACAAACCGAGGTCCTTGAGTCTAGCCTCATAAGTTTTACCTGCCTGACCCTCAACCATCCTAGTCGCAAGGTGCTGGACCCTTTCGAGACATGCTATATCCTTTTTCAAGTACGGTGCCCAGGATTGAACGCAGTATTCAAAGTGAGGCCGCACGACTACTTTGTATAAGGGAATGAAGATTTAAGATTTCCTGCAAGATAACGCTGAGCGAAGTCTGAACAATTCTCTGCGAGCCTTGTTTGCAGCTTCGGCACATGGCGTAGCCCATTTAAAATCGCCTGTTATAGTGATGCCAAGATCCTTCACTTTCTGAGCAGCCGCTATTCTGTTGGTTCCTTCACCAACCTCTAGTTGGGTTGTCGCTAAATCAGTCGTCGGAAGACAGTCTTCCCCAGGTTTAGTGGCAAGTCCCAGGTCTTTGTCCACTCGATTACTTTTTCTAAATCAGAGATAAGCGTATCTCTACTGTCGATTCCTAGGATCTTAACATCATCAGCAAACAGGAAGCAGCGTGAACTCAAGCCAGGTCGTGTACAAAAATAAGAAAAAGTAATGGACCAAGCACCGAGCCTTGAAGCACTCCACTGAGAATCAGTGATTCCTGCGAACACTCCCCTGCAATTCTAACATAGTTAGTGCGATTAGTTAAGAAGCTGTCTAACCATCGATGTATGTCACCTGTGACGCCACACATACTAAGTTTGTGCAGAAGGTACCTATGGTTCACCGAGTCAAATGCCTTTTGAAAATCAAGATAGCAGACTTCGACTACTCTCCCTTCATCGAGGCGTAATGTCACTTCGTCCAGAAAGCTTAGAAGATTGGTTAGGCAGAACCTTCCTTTCCAGAATCCGTGCTGGGCATCAGATAGTGAGGAATTGGCTACCAAATATTTACATACCTGGTGCCGAATGATTTTTTCCAAGCACTTGCAAAGAATGCTTGTCAGGCTTACTGGCCTGTTGTTGCGCACATCCGAAATGGGACCCTTTTTGTATATGGCTATTACCGCCGCTCGTTTCCAATCATCCGGTAGTATACCCTGGAGTAAGGTAGCTTCGAAAAGATTTCTGATTGCAAGGCTAACTATATTCGCGAGCGGTTAAAGAATAGCCGGATGTATGCCGTCGGGGCCAGCTGACTTAGTTTTGTCCAGCTGCGACAGAACTGTGGTGACCATTTCCTGATTAACCTCCTCCGAGCTAAAGGGAGGTGCTCTGCACTCGTGAGTTTCTAAACAGTTACCTGAATCGCGCCGATAAACACTGCAGAAGAATGAATGCAACGCATCGGCTTTTTCCGGTGCAGTCAAAGCCGTATTGCCATCGTCCAGCACTAACGTACATATTTCTTCTCTTAATGATCGCTTGGACTGAACATAGCCATAAAAAGCTTTCAAGTTAATCTTTGCTTTTTTGGCAAGTCGGGATTCGAAGTCCCTTTTAGCTTTCCTTTGCAGCGCAACAGCTGAATTTCTGGTATGTATGTACTGCAGTCTAGATCTGTGAGTTCCACAGAATTTGTACGCCCTCCAGCTACGGTCACGACATCTAATAGCCTTGCGAATAGACGCGCTCCACCAGGGTGGTTTTCCTCGCGTTCTCACTGGTTGTAGAGGAGCAAAATCATCCTGTAGTTGTAAAAGGTGCCCTTTTATAATATTCCACCTGATTTCTACACTAGGTTCTAATTCGTCTGGTTCCCAAATTAGATTCATTGCTTTAGTTTGTAGTTGGACGATGTCCATTCGACCAAAGTTGCGGGACATCTTTACTTGAGGACTAGGATGCACTAAAGTCCAGTCAAGAAGAATTACAGCGTGGTCGCTCTTGCCTAGTGGCGAAAGGTATTTGATTCCATAAATATCTCTTTCATGAGACGATAGAACCAAATCTAAAGTTGACGGAGTATGTCCTGTGTGGTGATTGTTCGAATAACGATCAATAATAATCAATCATTCATCACCATTCATTCAACAATAATCAATAATACTGTCATTCAAGTTCTGATTGTCATTCATTCATTCTGGTTGTTATTCAATACATACTGTGATTCGAGTGAGCGCGGTTGTTCTCACTTACATTCTTGGGCTGATTATTCAATTCAATACAATACAATTCATTACATTTGGCGTCGCGATCATTTCGTCATGGCAAATTCAAGTCTAGAACCTCTCGATATAAATTCAAATGCTCGAGAAATAGAAGATTATTGTGAAAGATTCGAAATTTGGTGTATGACACGACCGAAAGCTGAGAATGATAAAAAATCGGTTCATTTTCTAAATGCAGTTGGAAAATCTGCATATACGTTAATCAAGAATTTAGCCTATCCTGATTCTCCTATTTCTCTCCCATACGAAATGTTGAAGACGCTTTTAATGCAAAACGTGAAACCTGTACATTTCGAGCCAACCGAAAGTGCAAAATTTCATTCCATGGTGCGTCAGCCCAAACAAGGAATTCGTGATTTTATTCTACAATTGCTAATTCAGGCAGCGAAATGCAACTTCGGTGAGTCGTTAGATATGCAATTGAAAGATCGTCTAATTGCTGGAATACATGACAGTGTTCTGCAGAATGAACTCTTGAAGCTGCCCAAACCCTCTTTTAAAGATGTTCGAGCTCACTGCGAACAGTATGAAGATGCGCGTGTGGCAACAACAGATTTGTCGCCAGCAGAAAATTCCGTCATGTTCAATACACATAAACGTGAAAAAGCCAAGGATCTGATGCAGACAAATGATGATGATATCTCAACTATGCCGCTTGGCGAAAAAGGAAACGTTGACTTTCATACATCCTATCATAGTATGGAGAAAACTCCCGTTACTCTGGATATTCAAACTGCATCTGAAAAGACAGTTCGACTGATTTCTAACAGTGCTAAATCTCTTTTATTTGATGATGAAAATTTGACTTCCCTATCAACCGATTCAAGCGAAACTCCTGTTAACATGTCCAGATCCGCCCGTATCATTGATTCAAACGGAAAATCTAGTTTTCATTACCAAGAAAGTGGCTTCAATGCTTGCAAACTTCAGAATTCATCAGATACCATTTCGAATAAATCACCGAACTCATCTTATCAAGCGAATTCACCACTGCCTTCTAGCTCATCCAAACGATCATCAGATAATATTCTTTTCAAAACCGCTAGAGGAAAATCTTTGCTGGCACCTTGGACTACTGCCATTGAAAAAGCGATACAATTGTTGGTAACTGTGGATGATGTGTCGGGTTCACTGGAACCCCCGTGGAGATCGGAACGTTTGTTGAACAAGCCGTACTGGGATTATACAAACCCAGTATCATTCGCAAACTGAGGTGGTTGTGGTGATTGTTCGATTAACGATCAATAATAATCAATCATTCATCACCATTCATTCAACAATAATCAATAATACTGTTATTCAAGTTCTGATTGTCATTCACTCATTCTGATTGTTATTCAATACATACTGTGATTCGAGTGAGCGCGGTTGTTCTCACTTACATTCTTGGGCTGATTATTCAATTCAATACAATACAATTCATTACAGTCCTGTCCTAAACCTTGTATGTTCCCCGTTATTAAAGTCCATGTTCAGTTCAGTTCAGTTCAGTTGCACAGGACAGTAAGTGGCGAACGAGACAATCAAGCGTCCAGAATTTCTTTCGGTGGAAAGCTGCAGAGAAGCAACCACCACTGCCAAAGCGTTTATTCTTATTGTGATTTGGATATCCTCGACGATCGAGATGCCAAGGGATTATCCGGGTTGTATTTAGGAAGCACCACGTTATGAATGATGCTGGGAAGATAAGAATACATTTCTCTTCACCAGTAGGGTAAGAGGTCAGCTAAAGAAGAGATGTGCATTAAACAAACATAATTTTAGCATGTACTTACTTACCAAACAACGCAGAAAATGGTGAACAACCTAATCTTGCATAAAAATTAGGGGGAGAATTCGTGAAAAAGCTTAGCCCAGATGCGGTCCAAACCCTGCCTAAAACTTGCGACAGAACTGCAGGATATAAGTTCTTCTGGAAGCCGGTTCTAGAAATTTACCAAATTTACCAAGTTCAAGTTGCGCAGGGCTGAAGGTGGCTAAAAGCCTATCACGCGCTCAGATTTCCTTGGAAAGTATGCGGTTGAGCATCCGGCACTTCAATACTGCTTATACGTGATTGCTTCCGGATATCTTGAAAGTATGGTAGGGATTCTGTTCACCAGCACGGTGTGAAGTCATTGATTCAAGAGACAATGCAATAATAAATAAATAAATAAATAAATATTTTATTCTTGGAATATGCCTGAATAATGTAGTATTTATGAACTTATCAGTATAGTGAACTCCTTTCACTTTGTAACTTTGTATTTTGTACATACGCTTTTGGCCTTGTATAGTTATTTGTTTTTTGGCCATGAATACTTCATCTGTATTAATGCTTGTACAATATTCTTTTTGGCGGTTAATATAATTTCGAACTCAGACTTTGTCTTCTTCTGTGGTTGCAAAGTCTGCGTGCTTTACTCCGTGCTGGAATTGTGATTAACAGATTTTCCAACATTTTAGCGTTTTCTGCACCTTGGATTCCATCTCTTGGATTTTCCTGTGTGGATTATTTCGCAATCGTTGGATTATACGGATCTTTATTTGGACATTGGCTCCTTTGGTCTTTTAGTGAGTTCTTTCCATTTCTGCCTTATGGTGTGTAGTGCTAGACTTATATTTTTGGTCCACTACATAATTGATGAGCCCTACAAACCGCTTTTTTTATTTACGATGAAATCGTATTTGTTATTTTTGGCTTATTTTTGGAATACTCACTTAATACCCCACTCTGAGCGATTTTTCTATATGAGTAAATTTTCTACAATCCTACAATCACATTATATTCCATGCACATTTGTTTTTGATCTACGCAAACGACATTCCCGAGCGTGGTAAATGCAAGATTGTGTTATTTGCAGACGATATAAAGCTTTGGACATGCATACGTACAAATGATGACTGTGGATCTTTGCAGAAGGATCTTAACACATTGCACGATTGGTCTCTGAGATACAAACTACCCTTTAACTTTTTAAAGTGCAAGGTATTAAACATTGGAAAGACTGTGAATTACAACTACACTCTTGGTCCCACCAACTCGTCTGGACAACTGAAGAGAAGGATTTGTGTGTTTGGACCAGTTCAACGCCTCAACCTCATGTCGCTCAGTATTCGGTGTGTGCGCTACGACCTGCTGCTAACTCGTCGCATATTACTGGGAGCTTATGGTGACGAGCTGCGCGAGTTTTTCCCTCTCGTGACGGACTCAAGAACCCGTGGCCATGCTCTAAAGCTTCAAAAGCGAAGGACACTACGCCTACCACAGGGATTCACGCTCTCAACAAGAATTGTTAACTTGTGGAATGCGCTTCCGGAAGAGGTTATCTCAGCGAGCTCTGAAAACCAATTCAAGCAACTTTTGGATAAGGTGTTGCCTGTAATCACGGCGAAGCTGAACAACACTGGACAGGATTTCTTCAACTGAGGTTCTCCTGGACTACGTTGCTGATATAAAGAGAAGAAGAAGAAGAAGAAGTCTGAAGACTTCACTGCAGTGCAAAGCGGTATACAAAAAGGCGTCACAATTATTGGCGTTATTGAGACGAATTTTCGGCATATTCTCCAATCAGTCGGTGCCCCTTATCATGAACACCTATCTGAGACCAGCGATGGATTACGCTGTTCAGGCTTGGTCAACCTGGATTCAGAAAGACATCAATATTCTGCAGCGTATTTACCACCGATCCACAAGCCTTGTATCCGGACTAGCTGCTAAACCATATGAAGAACGTTTGAGGAGTCTCAATCTTTTCGACTTTCGCTGTGGTCGACTAAGAGGTGACCTCATACTGATGTACAATATTATGCACGTCCCTAACCATCCCTTGTCCAAACTTTTCACACGCTCGCCAACCCGCGCGAGTCGGAAACATCAAATTACATTGCTTATTCCCACTTCAAGACTGAACTGTCGAAGATATTCGTATGCTGTACGTGTAAGTTTCACATGGAACACCCTTCCCTCCACTGTTACACACTCAGCCAACCTGGATATTTTTAAAGCTAATTTGGACAAATAATTGAGAGACAACGCAAATTTTGATACGATTTACACTACATGAGTTTCTCTGTTCTTCTTCTTTTTTATTTTATATACCTCATAACTCCATCCTATGGTTATTGTTAAGCTAAATGCTTTTTAGACCATTACAACTTTGAATCACTTTGAATCACATTACCGACTTTAGATGCTTCTAACCTCCGTCTTTGGTCGGCAAATTTAAGATATTTTTCGTATATATGACATCACCGATGAATCTATCATGCATTTTCATGTGGTCACCCTGCTCCCTCTCGACGTAGCTGAACAGGTCAGTGATCTTATTTATGTTATTCCTGAGGGTAAGCTATATGAAAAGCTCAAATCCGCACTAATAGACAGAATTTGTTTTTCCGAGAAAGAGAACCTCGACGTCCTCTTTTCCAAAATGACTCTCGGTGATAAAAAGCCATCTCAGCTTCTTCGCCAGATGAAAGAGCTACTTGGAGACAAAAGGATTGAGTAGATGATTTTCAAACAGTTGTGTTTTAAAAACCACCCTGCTGACATTTGCCAAGTGCTTGCTGGTTTCAATACTTACGTATCATGAGACGAACTAGCAAGAGCGGTTGACAAAATGCTCGAAGCAAAAGAAGCCGACCAAATTACAGTTGATTCCGCACCCATCGGTTCGCCCTGTCCATGTTCGGAATTAAAAGAACAAGTCGCTGAACTAACTCTTGTGGCGAACTTGCTTTTGTCAAAATCTTTCAACCCACCTCGCTCAAAATCTAAATCTCGACCATCAAAATCCCCTGAGCGCGTATGTTGGAACAACAAGAGATATGGGGATAAAGTCTCAAAATGCATTGCCATGTGTTCAAAAACCGTCAAAATCGAGAGTCAGTAACGGCGAATACTGTTCCCGCCCCACCAAATTCGAGTCGCCTGTTCTATGTTACAGAAAAATCGAGTGGCCTGCGTTTTCTAGTGGATACTGGCGCTGAACTTAGCGTCATACGTCCAACACCCAGCACCACAAAACCGTCGTCCTACACTCTTCAGGCGGCAAATAGCACTCGTAATAACACTTACGGCCAACGTCTGCTAACCCTCAATTTAGCACTAAGGCGCAG
This sequence comes from Atriophallophorus winterbourni, assembly GCA_013407085.1. Lineage (NCBI taxonomy): Eukaryota > Metazoa > Platyhelminthes > Trematoda > Plagiorchiida > Microphallidae > Atriophallophorus > Atriophallophorus winterbourni. The sequence goes on from JACCGJ010012123.1 coordinate 7,511, forward strand.
TTTCCCCTGGGTGTTTATCATCGCTGAGGTTAATTGCCCAATAATTGGTATCGACTTTGTGTCTCACTTCGGTCTAACCTTCAAGTAAATCAGCGGAGATTAGTAGATACGACAACCTCTTTACTGGTGTCAGGCATAACTACTAAAGCCATTTCCTCCGGCATCAAAGCTGTCACTCCAGAAACTTCGACATTGAGTTCTATACTGCATGAATTTCCATCCGTCATGCAGCCCCCACGACCGACAGACAAAGTGACCCACTCTGTGAAACTCCACATTATCACTAGCGGACCACCAGTCTCCTTTAGACCTAAGCGACTTCACCCGTCCAAACTCAAGATCGAGAGAGACGAATTTGAGCACATGCTAGAGCATTGGATCATCCATCCCTCCTCCAGCACCTGGTCGTCCCCACTTTATATGGTTTCCAAGAAGACCTCAGATGACTGGAGGCCATGTGGCGACTATCGCTCTCTTAACAATCGAACGGTCCCAGACAGATATCCAGTGCCATATATTCACGATTTTTCTTTGAATCTTTGTACCACAACGATCCTTGCTAAGCTTGATCTCGTTCATGATTATTATCGCATCCCGGTAGCCGAGGAAGGCATACGTAAAACGTCAGTCACTACTCCATTCGGCTTATACGAATTCACTCGGATGCGCTTTGGTCTGATAGACGCTGCTCAAACTTTCAAACATTTCATCGACGAAGTCCTGAGAGGCTTGCCGTTCGCCTAGGCATACATCGAAGACGTCTTAATTTCCAGCAATTCTCCAGAGAAGCACGTCAAGCACATCCGTCTCGTTTTATAGCGTTTCGTAAATTACGGGATAAAGATCAACCAAGTAAATGCATTTTTGGCACAGATTCACTGGAATTTCTCAGTCACCGCCTCACTCGATCTGGTATCACACCTCTTCCTCGAAAATGCCAGGCGATTTTCGACTTTCCTGTCCCAACAACGATAACGCTTTATCAGCATGATCCACTTTTACCGTCGCTTCATTCCAAACTGTTCAAAAATCATCGCACCGCTTCAGCTTTCGCCAAAGGCACTTGAAGCTTTTGCTACTTCCTAAAAAGCTTTTTGTAGTGCCACCGAACTCTCTTTCATTGATCCAGAACCGACTTTCCCTTCATTATTGACGACCGATGCATCCAATTCGGTTGTCGGAGCTGTTTTACAACAACACCACAAGAACACATTCCGTCCATTGGCATTTTCTGGCAAAAGCTTAATCCGGCGCAAACCCGCTACAGCATATTTGGCAGTGAATTACTTGCGATATATTTAGCCATTCGGCATTTCCGTCATTTATTGGAAGGTCGTGAATTCATTATTTTTACGGATCACAAACCGCTGACTTTTGCCATGCATTCTCGGCTAACCATCAAGCCGAGATTGATAAAACCGAACTCGCAAAGTGTCGACTACTGGATTTGCAGCAAATTGAGTCAACAAACGCCGATGCCTCGTTGATGTGCGATATCTCGACAGGGAAACCAAGACCTCTTGTTTTTTCCCCATTCATTTGCCATTTTCGATCATTTTCATACGATGTCTCATCCCGGAAAGCGTGCCACCATGATGCTAATCGCAGATCTTTTCGTTTGGCCGTCCATGAATAAGGATATGCGAACTTGGTTCCAGCATTGCATTCCTTGTCCAAAAAAGATATCTCGACATACCTTCACACCTTACATCCCATTCAGGCATCCAAACAGTCGATTCTCTGATGTGCATCTTGATCTCGTCGGCCCTATGCCATCATCAAACGGATACTCATTCATCCTAACGGCGATTGATCGCTCTACTTGATGGCCCATTGCTGTCCCGATCAAAGACACATGTTCTGAGACTGTAGCACGCGCATCCGTTGAACACTGGATTGCCAATTTTGGCACACCATCACAACCGACAGTGGCGCTCAGTTTTAATCGACATTGTTCCGAGATTTGAGCCGACTCCTTGGCTGTCAGCACATCCGAACAACCGCCTACCACCTTAACTCGAACGAATTGGTTGAACGCTTCCACCGGCAGCTCGAAGCCTCTTTGGCTTGTCAACATGATCCTGATGAATGGACTGAGAATTTGCCACTTGTTTTTCTTAGAATTCGTTCTGCTATCGAAGAAGACATGCAGTGGTCAGCCGCAGAGTTAGCTTTTGGTACCACCTTGTGTCTTCGCGGTGAACTCGTTGTGACTTGCCAGTCATTACCTCCAGCTTCAGATTACATTTCTTGCTTGCGATCGTTTATGTCCAATTTGGATTTTACGCCTCCTCGTCAGCGCATTATCCACCAACAGAAATCACCTCATCTCGATACGTGTGATTTTGTTTTTGTGCGACGTGACTCTGTTTGTAAACCTCTTCAGCCACCCTATCATGGACCACACAGAGTTATTGAGCGTAAACCTAAGTACTTCGTTTTGAATATGAATGGTCGACGTGACACAGTTTCTATTGACCGCGTAAAACCCGCTTTTGTCGAGCTTAAGCCTCAATCTCTACCAAGCGTCCCTACCCCTCACTCACAACTACCCGATAATCCTCATGTGCCTACCTCCACCCATGTTCATCACAATCCTCCGGTCCCTTCTTCGAAGGAGGATTTGGTAGGAGGGGTCGTGTTTGTCTCAATTTAGGTGAACGCGGTAAGCGTAAATGCAGATGACGTGTTTCACACGTTCCTTGATTTTCAGGCGCGGGTGTTGAATTATCAGAGTTAGTTTCACTTAGCGATTCGCATTGCATTCGTTCATTCTTATCTGAAGTACTGTTACATATAGTAAAGTTGATAAATTTCCTTTTTTATAGTTGAATTTACGTTGCATGGGCGTTAAACCCAGTTTTAAAACCACACCCGAGAACCTTGAAATAATTTTTAAAAGTTTTTTATTATCAATTACATACGTTTAAAAACTCTTATCTGTGAATTTTATTAAAATAGGAATACGTTGTTTAATTGTGTTTCTACGTAGTCGGACTCAAATATTTTGATTCATTGTTATGGGTTTACCCCATTTAACATGTGTTTGGGCACATGTGATTGAACAGGTTGGTCGTACCAGCCTTAACCAACAGTGCCATACAAGCACTATATGTTTACCATTGATCCACTGTTTCAACTTTAATGAGCAAGCAAGACATCTCCTCACGAGAGCACGACAAAACTTTGGTTTATTCAACCATAAATTCCTCTTACGCGAAAGTAAAATTGCACTTTATGAAATGAAGGTCCAGCCAATTCTTGATTATTGTAATATCATATATTCCCACATGGGGAGTCGTTATTCAATTTTTCTTAGAGAGACTTCAACGTACTTTCACCAAACTAACTTTGGGCTATTCTAATCCTTTGCCTTATCATGAAAGGTGTAATTTGCTGAGTGTCGAACCACTATGGCTACGCAGAATTTGTCTGAATCTGCTTCTTTTCTTTCGAATCATTACTCAGCAGCGAGTCTGGCATGTGCTTTCGCGATTATACTCAATATGATCTGCGCAATCGAACAAGGTTATTGAATATCCCTTTGTCTCGCGCTGAAGTTATACGTAACTTCTTCTTAATTAGATATGCACAACTTTGGAATTCTCTCCCTCTACATTTCCGTATGTGCACATCTACAGGAAAATTTACAACGCTTGTAGGTAATCTTACCGTTCACTCACTATCCCAAATGGTTAGGATAAACTCCTCTCTAGACATTCTATACTCTCATGGAATCCCAGGTTTTCTAAATCCACATCTTTCTGCTTATATTAGTATATCATGAGGTCAGATAGTATTCTCTGGATAACTGGTGATAACTATTATCATCAACAATGTATCCAAAGCATTCAGATTTCTGAAGAGAAAACAAATACTTTTTTCGGATTATCAGCAACATTTTTAGAAGTGACTTTACGAAACAGTTCAATAAACGTACATCATGAAGAGATCGTGTTGGCGCATTCACCATAACATTTTCCTGATATACTTCAACTCCAACCATATCCCAGTAATACCATTCTTGACTTGTTAAAATGTAGCAGAAGACTTGTATAAACAAAAGGGTAAAAATTTGTACCGAAATATACCAAACGGTATACTGGTGGTAGTCAACATTGAAGACCGACATGTCAACGGTATTTATAGGTAGACATTATTTCGATCAATCTTCAAGAAGAATTTAGATCCTCTCAATTTATTCAAAATATCTTCGGGTTCAACCGTTGTGCATGTTTACTTCAACAATTTAGTATTTAATGTAAGAAGACAATCACCCCAAATCCTTGGAGTCTTTACATCAGACTTCAACGGTGAGACAATAGGTGTGCCCGAAGCAGAGGACTCAACCTTTTCAATGATGCCTTTAAAACATAGATGTTTCAAAGCTTTTTCAACAGGTTTGAGAATTCAACATAAAATAAGGCGGCGCTTGAGAAACACAGGGTTCCCTTCTATTTTCAAAGAAATTGGAAGAATTCCAATTCCACCTGTTGTTTGTGAACACTTTTTTATGACATTCTTCAACTCTGAGGTATCTTCAGACGATGTCGAGAGAAATAGATTAATTTTTAAAGCTTGGATTGCATTCAAACCGATAATAGATGGTCAGTTTTAATAACAATGAATCTACAGACAGCAGTATTGTTTTCATCTCGGATAGAAATCATACAAGATCCAACAATAGAAATAAAAACGTCCAGTAATGCCCTTTATGGTGTATCTAGAATGTTGGACTTTCGCATATGGTTCAAACTGCATTAGATCTCTCTGGGTAATAAGCGATTCAACGCTACCCGTATCTAGAATAAAATCTAACGATGCAGCACTAGAAAAAGAAAAAATAGTCTTACGAATATGGCTAGAATTGCAAGATGTCACTGCCAGAGATAATAATTTAAATGCATCATTAATATCACTAACATCAGCGTTTCTGGAATCATTCCAATACGTTTTAGTAGTTCGACTAACTGATGGGATGTGACCGGTTTTTCCGCGCGTGTGACATCTGGCTTGACGGAATCAGCAAGTGTTGTGTGAGTGCAGTCTGCCACATGACGCACACTTCCCATTTTCGATTGAATTGGAATGCTTATAATTAACGCAACGATAATTCGTTTGATGTGTGAACTGTTGCCCTGCTATAGCATCGTTCGCTCTTTCACGAATGTGCAGAGTTCCAGACGGAATTCCGAAAATGACCGTTTATCATTTTTAGCTTTCGGCCGTGTCAACCACCAAATTTCGAATCGGTCAATATAATTTTCCATTTCTCGCGGCATTTGCACTTAGTTCGATAAGGTTCCAAACTTGAATTTGCATTGAAGAATTGATGCTCCATACGCCAAATGTAGTATTTCAATAATCGAATTATGTCCAACCAGTAGTAAACCCAGAAGTAACAATCAAAATAAGCAACCGATCACACAGTATATTCGAATATTGCGCAATTAATTAATTAATGGCCTGTTATAAAATTTACATGAATAAACAGTCATTGATTGTCAATAGTACAATTATCACAGTCAACTTTGAACTTGTGGAATTGGAACATCCGGTAATTGCTCAATATGTTCTAAACGCGGGCTAATGACTGAAATCAATTTCTTATGTGGAGTGAGATCAACGTCATTGAGTATTCGGCGTGTAGGCGACGACTTGCCGCCAACTCGTTCCATATTACTAGGAACCTATAGTGACTAATTGCGCGAGTTTTTACCTTTTTCAGCAGGTTCAAGAACCATCGGCTACGCTTCAAAGCTTCTTAAAATGAAGGTCACCAATCCTCACACAACTATTTAGGTACTAAAACAGATTTGTTAACTGGTGGAAAGCGCTATCTGATGAGATTATTGCCCCAAAAATAGAAAACCAATTAAAGCCCCTATACCGTGGTGTACTCCCTTCAGAAGCTCTCAAATGACAGAAATTCTGGAAGATCGATTGGCTTATCAGTTTTACGGTTGTGTCAACTGAACTGAAAGGAAAAGCAAATAATGGATTGGTACACATGTAGGTCCCGAATTCACCGGAAAGTTGTACAACACTGAACAGAAATTTTTCGTCAGAGGTTCTTCCGGACTATGTTGCTGATAGAAAAATATATGGTTATCAATGGATTGACCATCTGTAGTCAATAACGAATGAAAGGTATGCTCATTTAAAATAGAGCGCGCATTTCAAACTACATTATTTTTTCTGTTGCAATAATTGGCATCGCTTAATTTCAACACTTGTTTTTTTATTTATTTATCCATGTCTGTAAATAAAGAAATAGAAATATATGATATAAAGATATGCAAATCCGGATTATTGGTTCTAGCTCATCGGTTAAACGTCATATGTCTTCACGTGATCGAACGCAATGATCAATTCCTTTACCAACAACAGCTAACTTTGAGACTTCTAGACAACCCGAAGCTGCTATACAAGGAGATCAACGCTCGGAGGAAAGTGAAAACAGGTATCCCTTCGCTCAAGACCCCCTCGGGTCTATCCACGTCACCTGAAGAAGTCGCCAGCACTTTGGGCGCGCAGTACGCTCCCATCTTTCGTGCTGCCCCTAAGTCCGTAGTCATACTTGCACCAGTGTCTCCTGTGCCTTCATTGAGCTCAATCATCTTCAGCCGCGACGCCGTCTACCACAAATTGACCCACCTGCGACAGAATAGCTCCCCGGGTATAGATCACATACACCCAAAGGCTTTGAATGCAGTCGCAGCATATATCTCAAACGATCTGGCGCTATATTTCCAGCGTTCACTCGACTCAGCTGAAGTCCCACAAACTTGGAAACAAGGCTTGATCACTCCGGTCTTTAAAGGAGGCGACCGCACCCTACCAGCTAATTACCGCCCGGTGACCCTGCTGTCTGTGATCTCAAAGGTCATGGAAAGTATTATAGCTGACACCATCACACGCCACCTTGAGGAAAATCACATCCTTGCTCATGAACAGCATGGTTTCCGGCCAGGACACTCCTGCCTATCCAACCTCCTGTTGGCCAGGGACGATTGGACGAAAGCCGTGGACTGCCGGGTGGCAGTTGACGTGGCATACCTGGATTTTTCGAAAGCCTTTGATAGAGTTGATCACCTTATTCTCATTCAAAAGCTACGCCACTACGGAATCGATGACCCCTTGTTGACGTGGATCAGCCGATTTCTGCAAGATCGCACATCGTGTGTGCGCGTCAAAGACGCCTATTCAGACTGTTTCCCGGTAACCAGTGGGGTTCCGCAGGGATCCGTACTCGGACCCACTCTCTTCCTTATATTCATCAATGATATCAGCATGATCTTATCAAGCTCATTTTTACTCTTCGCGGATGACCTCAAGGTTTGGCGTCGTATATCTAGCTTCGAAGATCATCAAATCCTGCAACGTGACCTCGACCGCCTCTATCAGTGGTCATTAGAACACAATTTACCGTTCAACTCAGAAAAATGCCACATTCTGACCATTCGACACTCTGTTCGTTACGCTTATCACTTGGGGGACGAACTTTTGCGCCATGTGGACCAGGTAAGCGACCTCGGCGTCATCGTACAGCACGACTTGGGCTGCTCCAGCCAGTGCAACAAGGCTGCAAGAACCGCAAACCACAGTGTTGGTCTTCTGAGGCGACTTTTCAGACGCTTTGACCGACGACTCTTCCCACAGCTACTGTCCGCCTACATCCGCCCCCCGCTCGAATATGCAGTCAGTGCGTGGCATCCGTGGCTCCAACAAGACATGAACGCCCTCGAACAGCCACAACGGCGAGCAACTAAGCTTATCAACGGCCTTCAAAACATGTCCTACGAAGAACGGCTGCAGTATAGCGGCCTCTTCTCAATCCGCTACCGACTCCTCCGCGGTGATTTGCTTTTGACCTTTCGCATTCTCACAGAGAATCACCACCCTTGCAAGTCCTTGATGCCTCTATCCAATCGACGTACTCATCGTGGGCACAATCTCAAGATTGCTCATCAGAACAGCCGATTGAACAGTCGACGGTATTTCCTACCCCTTCGCATATGCCGTGTATGGAACGCTCTCCCGCCGGAGGTGGTATGTGCTGAGTCACTGTCTTCGTTTAAGCAACGTCTAGACAAACACCTTTGGAAATCAACTTTCAAATGACTTGTTTATCTTTCGCCATACCGTTCTACCCCATTATACTACATACCACTCACATATCCATAAATAACTAACATTTTTCCAGTCTTTTCTCCCCAGCTTGCAAGCATCAACGTTGCTCACGCCAAAGCAACCGTCCGCAAGTCCGCCATGCACTGGAGGACGTGGTGGGAATGTGTCTTGGGCTGACACTTCTCCCTATAAAAAGCCACAAATGTCCAATCAAGGTGTATGCTATACGCGAACATGGCCCGCTATAAGGCCTATTTGCCTCCGTTTTTTCTCTCATCATGTATGCTTTTTTAGCACGCTTTGTGCGACCCTCTGTACACACCACCCAGTGGTTTCTTACAAGCTATCAGCTTTTATTACCACAATAAAACTATTGACTATTGACTATTGTGTGTCGTACCAAACTTCACAACGTGGCTTACTTGTTCACATTTTGTTTCTCATTTCTACATTTATTTAGTTTTGTTCAGTAGACACATGACTCTAAATGGCTGTTGTTGCAATAAGGCGTCCATAACTTCTCTCCGTGTAACACTTCTGAGCAGCACCCATCGTTGCTAATGCTTCTCACTTCCTTTAACATCCTCGTGGTATACAACAATCGATGATATGTCGAGAGTTATCCTGATAGTTCTTTTATAAAGTTTCTTATATCTAAGAATGAAAAATGAAGAAATAGTTTCTCCTTGTCAATCCGGTAAAAGGTCAACTCCTGAAAAATTGTGCATTCATTTGGAACGTAAAATTACGTTATAGTTGGTTTCTTCTCTTTATATTTCTTTATTTTTCGCAGTATCAAAAGCGCATACGAAAGTCAAATATTTTTATATTGAAATCATCGTTAGGCGATTCTTAATTCCAAAAATTTGTATCCATGAGGCGTCCAAACCTCTTTACCATGTTTCTCATCGGGCAAGCGATGTGGTCATCAAACACCTTATTCCAGATATTTACCAATCTTATGTTGAAAAAGTGTTTCCTAAGATTCAGACGATTGTACTTTTGGAGCTTCAATGTATTTCCTCTCGTTGTATGGTTTTCCGCTCTAAGAGACATTTTGGAGGCTTTTTGTGTTCAAATCTCTCACGATTTTGAAAATTTCTCTCAGGTCACTAACGTTAAAAATAACCTAAAGAAATCAGACATTGTAATTTTTAAGCAAAACCCTCAATCATTCTGGCCGCTAAACGTTTTACGCTTTCTAGCAGTGATACGTCTTTCTAAAAGAAATTGCTTCAGGCCCGGACGCGATATTTTTAGTTGGGCTAGACAATCACCTTATACAAAAGAAGAAATACCCCTTACCTTCTACAAATGAGGACAGATTTAAGCCTAAGTGCTAAACTCTGGCTGAAGCTTATTCCGCTGCCTATTTAAAATCAGCACGACTGTGCAATCGCACAGTACTTTTATGCTGTGTAGTTAACACTGTGCTAAATTTATTGGACATCGGTATTGACCTGCATGCTAAAACACGCTGGAGTCTCACTACCATTTCTACTCTCTATTTCTTTTCTCATATCTGTCTAGCCCTGGGCAACCTGACATTATCTTCGCCCACGTGCAGTCTATGACTGTACGGCACTTTGCCTGGATCAGGCTTGTAATTTAATACCATGCCATACTAAACCCAGCTTCTTGACCGTGCAGACGGAGTTGAATTTAGCGAAACAATTCACTGAAATTTTGTCGATTATTGCATATAACAGGATATTTACTATAGTTCAGAGAAAGATTTCACTCTTGCAGCATTTCACTACTGCTCTGGTAAACGTCCTCAATTTAGTTACAAGTGGAAACACGTTGAATTCTCTTCGCCATTTTATCATGTTCTCATATGTATATTGACCTGAGCAACTCTACACTCTCAGCCCATGTCCAGACTTTGAGGCACTGCCTGGATCCAGGCTTTTACTTTTATGCATGATATATTTCAGCATACCAACGTGCTCACTGGATCCGGTAAATTTGACGTCTTCTGCAAACATAGAGCAGAAACATCACTGTCGTTGTGCAAATGTATTGATGAATATTTGACGAAAAATGGTTCTAGTATAGTAAGTAGGTATGAAATCACAAGCTCTATCCTAGTGCACAACCCTGTGAGAATCCACTGTTCAATGTTGCGAAGACAGGTAGCATCACCGACATGGACGTGGAAAGATATATGTAATGGTAAACTATATACTAAGTGTAATATTCTATGTATATTCTAATTGTATAATAGAGCCCTGGGAAATACGTCTGTTTAAGATCTGTAAGGAAACCGACTTACGTATTTTTTGAATGCTTTGCATCAGTTACCACTAACAATTATTTTTCTATCGTATAATGTTTCTTTGCTTTTTCGATATAAATCGAAGCATTAGGGTACTTTAATTTACTTTTGTGCGACTATCTCCTCATGGAGGATGAGTCTTCTTCAATGTAGGTTCTTGGATATTTGGGTACAAAGCGGCGTCCCCAGCACCACTCGGCGTTTGTTCGAGTCAGCTTCTCCAGCCTTTGCACAACCAAGTGCGACCTGGAAGACAGCAGGGAGCTGCCAGAAAATGGTGGTCTACCAGACTCTGTTCCCGGTTTTTCCTCAGGGTTTTCTCCCGAAGCCTTTCCCGCGATCGGGTATCCCGCAAGGCAGCGGAGGTTGAAAATCAGGGTTTTCCTTCCCTTAGATAAAATGCCCTCCCAGGCTAACGAGCTACATCTGCCCGAAGCAAACTGGTTTTCAGGCGCCAGCCACTCGCCTTCGCGCCTTCTCCTGTTGGTAGTAGCAGTTCCGCCGGGCTCGGGGAGCCACTCGTGCAAGCCAGAAGCTGGACTTGGTTGTCAGAGGCTATTTGAGACGCGTGCCATATGGGAGCATTTTATAAACAGTAGGAGCTTATCCCCACTGCCACCCCCGGCTATGACAACCTTTGGAACCAAGCAGTAGCGTACCAAAAAGAAAGAGGGAATCAAGATAAGTAACTTTAAACTTGCATTTTGTGGTTCATGATCACATGGTTTTTATGAGACATTCACGCTGTGTTGGTTCGACTGTGGATGGTTTAAATTACATTTATCGTAGATTCCGAAAACAATGCACATGTCGTACTAGATGCTGAGTTTCGTTACAATAAACAGATGAGGTCAACATCAGTTGACACATACGCGTGAATTTTCGAAAGCTCTTAAGTGTTTGTCGGCAGGTGTAAATGAGGCCAGTGTTTCAGTTTTTCTACTTGCGTAAAATGCGTACACAGTAGTGCTGCATAACCGAACGTCTGTTCGTCAAGATATCTACCCCATCAACATTTTTGGCTGTGTTCCTACCAGTGGGTGTTAGTTCAACCACTGCAGTATATGGTCGTTTTTATAAAGTTTTATGTGAGTGACTTGTGGGGATTCCTGATTCGCTTTTGATTTGTTTATCCTTATTCGTAGTTTTCTGTAATCAACCGTACATCCTTTGGATTTAATTTTATACACGTACTTGCGCAAACTGGAGATGTCTTATCCTTGAGATCCATTATTACGTATTTGCGCGTTCTGCCTCCTCAGTACGTTAGTCCTGTATGTATGTATCTATGAAGTTACAAGCCTGATCCAGGCAACGTGCCGCACAGTCAATGACCGCCCTTGAGATAAGTTTCTGTCAAGTTGCTCAGGCTTAGACAGATATGGAAAAGAAAAATTGCAATGGCAGTGAGACTTAAGCATGTATTCGAACGCTGCTCAGCACAGAAGTGTTTCACGATTGCACATCCGTGCACGTTAGTCCTATGCGATCGTTGTTCACGATTCTACCTATTCCTTCTGACGCGTCTTTTGCATGAGGTACACAAACCTTAGCTAGCAGTACCATCTACGTTTTCGCTGGCAAGTATTTTTCCCGGTTCGATTAAAGTTATTTAACCTTTTTTATCTGTAACAGCGCTACGCATTTGTTCAGTTTAGTAGAACCGTGATTTCTATATGGTTAATTTAAAATGCCCAGAGTGATACTTTAAAAATCATCCATATTGTTTTTCTTGAGATCGATTATAATTCTACTACTGCAGTTATCCTTTCGCGCAAAGCATTCTCATAAAAAATGATCACTTCGGTAGTCCCGGATTGTTCTCATTAAAGTGATTATTCATTACTCTTAATCATTCACTATTACTGATAATGAATGTTCAAACGATCTAGCGTCACGATATTTTTGTACGAAGTAACCAAATATTAATAACTGTACCTTTTTGGTTCCAAGGTTGTCACAGCCGGGGGTGGCAGTGGGAATGAGCTCCCACTGTCTATAAAATGATCCCATTAGGCATGCGTCTCAAACAGCCTCTGACAACCAAAGTCCAGCTCCTGGCCTGCATGTGGCGGAACTGCTTCTACTGACAGGAGAAAGGGCGAAGGCGGGTTACTGGCGCCTCAAAACCAGTTCGCTCCGGGCAGATGGAGCTCGTTAGCCTGGGGGGCAGTTCATCTAAGGGAAGGAAAACCCTGATTCCAAACCTCCGCTGCCTTGCGGCATACCCGATTGCGGGAAAGGCTTCGGGAGTGAACCCTGAGGAAAAATCCCCGCTGCCTTGCGAGAAGACTTTTGAGTCAAAGGCTCCGGGTGGGGTCCCCTAAGCTAACCCCCTACTTCGGCCTCGTCAACCGGGTAGTATGTCGCCTACAACAAGAACCATGGAATCTACTTCAACCACAACTTGCTGTCAAAATTACCTTCGCTACATTACATCACATGCCGATCCTTATATCCCACACCTCTCATTAAACACAAGCAATGAATCTCGTCAAGATGCTCCTTCAAGCTCGCCAAACACAGAACAACCAAGCCAGAGTGTTCAATTCTTGAAACCCCGTATGCCCTTCAAGCTAGCTGCATTCAACGTCAGGACCTTGAGACAAACAGGACAACAGGCTGGATTAGCTCGTACACTAGAAATGATGAGAGTAGACATCTGCTGCCTATCAGAAACGCGCTTACACGACTCTAGTAATGTGATAAACCTATGCTCACCGAATAATACCGGCGTCAAGTTCCGTTTGCGTGTATCTGGTGATGAAGAGGCCCAGGCAGCGGGACTTGCATGTGTTGGTATTGCCCTGAGCTCACGCGCCGAGGCAGCCTTGATTGACTGGTTACCTGTCAATAGCCGTTTGTGCGCCGTCCGACTTGGTGGCTCATGCAAAATCAGTCAACACAGGCAGACCACCCGTGCACTTTTCGTCATCGCAGCCTACGCCCCCACTGACTGCAGGGCTGATTTAGCGAAAGACGAATTCTACCGAGGTCTAGACGAATTACTGCGTAAAGCACGAAAGTCGGATATTGTCATCCTGGCTGGCGATCTTAATGCCCGAGTTGGCCGCCTCTCACAAAGTGAACGACACCTCGGTGGTCCATATGGCCTCGATTGCGTCCGATCAGACAACGGTGAACGCCTGTTGAGTCTATGTGCTGAGCATCGCCTATTTCTAAGCAGCGTCAACTTCCGACATTCCAAACAACGGTCAGCAACATGGAGATCCCCCTCGACAGGACTCTGGACACAAATTGATCACATTGCGATCAGTTATCGATGGCGTTTCAGTGTGCAAGACTGCAGATCATATTGGTCGACCTGCCTATCATCAGACCACGCGTTAGTCTGTGCAAACTTAACTATGCGTTTCAGCGGATCGCGTAAGAAAAATATCACGAGGCTGGATACGCTTAAACTATCAGATAGATCAGTGGCAGAGAACTATTTAACGGCCCTATCTAATGCACTCGAACCCCATCCCGATAATATTGAGGAGCATTGGGCTCAAATCCAAAGCGCAATGTATCATGCTGGCCTGGAAAGCTGTGGAACATCCAAGCGAACAGATTCCAACTGGATATCTGCTGCTACAGCCAAATTAATTGACCAACAGCGTTCCTTACCTCCGGGGGAAAGATATGATGAACAGCGCAGGCAAATTCGTCACCAGTTGAAGACCATTCTCAAAACGGACCGAGAATCATGGTGGGAAGAGCGGGCAGGCGAGATGGAAGCATCAAAAGCAGTTGGCAACACCCGCAAATTGTTCCAGCTTATACGCTCCACGGGACCCCGAATGCCCAGCGTGAGTGAACTCATCACAGAAGCAGATGGGTCGTTGATACTTTACTTTACTTTACTTTGTGCGACTATCTCCTCCTGGATGATGAGTCGGATTCAAAGAATATTCTTGGGAATTTAGGTACAAAGCGGCGTACAAAGCGGCGTCCCCAGCACCACTCGGCGTTTGTTCGAGTCAGCTTCTCTAGCCTTTGCACAACCAAGTGCGACCTGCAAGGAGCAGGGAGTTGCCAGAAAGAGGTGGTCTACCAGACTCTGTTCCAGGTTTTTCCTCAGGGTTTTCTCCCGAAGCCTTTCCCGCGATCGGGTGTCCCACAAGGCAGCGGAGGTTTAAAATCAGGGTTTTCCTTCCCTTAGATGAAATGCCCTCCCAGGCTAACGAGCTACATCTGCCCGAAGCAAACTGGTTTTCAGGCGCCTGTCACTCGCCCTCGCCCCTTCTCCTGTTGGTAGAAGCAGTTTCGCCGGGCTCGGAGAGCCACTCGTTCAGGCCAGAAGCTGGACTTGGTTGCCAGAGGCTATTTGAGACGCATGCCATATGGGAGCATTTTATAAACAGTGGGAGCTTATCCCCACTGCCACCCCCGGCTATGATAACCTTTGGAGCCATGAGAAATACTTGGACTATCGTTACAAGCGCTGCGGGAGAGATTGTTCCTCCCGAATCGGACTGTTTAGTCATTCAAAAAGTTGTAGAACATGAAAATTCATGCGAATGTGATGTACATCCATGGTCGACATCTCCCGAAGGAAGCCAACAACAACGAGAACTTGTCCATTTTGATACGATCCACTCCTCATTCATAGAGTTTATGCTTCTAAAGATTCCAAATTCGCCTATGCCAAGTCCGCACTGAGGTCACGGCAATCTAGTAGTTAATTCCCAGAATCATTTATATGTAGAATACTAAAACTTATGCTTATAAAGAAAAAGCTCACGACTTGCTTAGCATTTCCCCACTGTTTACGACATGTGGATCCCGATGAGTGCAGACTGCACGAAAACGGTTATTGCATGCTGAATTTTTCTTCAAAATGTTTCACGGCTCACTGAACCTAATCTTGCTGTCTCCACCTGATGACGGCAAACAGCCAGAAACCGGTAGTGGAGTGTAATTTCGGGGGATGTGAGCAACTCATTACCTTCGTCATCCATAAGCGCATTGAGGGCTTGAAGACGAATCTCTATGCGGTTCTGTGTTTAAACATCGTGGTTCGTTGTAACATTGGCATTCAAGTATAACCATTTTTTTATATTTCAATCTTCGCTCTTCGTTTCATGAGCTGTATCAGAATGTAACGAGTGGGGGGAGAGAGAGACGGAAATGTTGTTGTCAGGTCATATCTGGTCTACAAGTGGCAGCTGGCGTGCATCTCGCTACTTATCACAACATTTCCGTTTCATCCGTCCAACAATAACAGCGTTTCACAGCTGTTTGAATATTACACCTGATTCACCTTCTGAGGTCAGCTTGTCGCCCGCTAATCACCCACGAGTCTCAAAACACAAGAGAAGCCCGACTGGTCAAACGCGTTTAGTACGCACAAGAGGAATGAGAAGACACACAACCATCTAATATAGGCAAATCAATAAGCCACATCACTGTCCTGAAACGTGCTCAGTTCGAATTGATTTTTCAATCGATTTTGTGACAAGCGGTGCGCTTTAAACCCTCACCACACAGGGCTCGTTTGACGGATATTGACAAATTGCATATCGTTCGATTGCGTCTGACGTTGTCCATCTTCTCATACTTCTGAAAATGTTGTCGCTCGAACCGTTCTAATGCAATCATCCGAAATTCCTAATTATTACGGGTTCGCCATTGTTGTGGTCGGCCTCTTTGGAGCTTCCTGCATTCATCGGAATATTTTCCTTTCTCTGTCTATCCCACCCGCTATAATAAAACGAGTTGACATATTTCAATAACGTTGAGATCTACGAGAAGCCATGAGAGATGGATAACTCGTTTCAGCTTTCATACCGTTGCGAAATAAATCTGGAACTGCTTATCCTTATACTAACTTCTACCGCAATCAATAGAATGTTCGAAATGGCAGAACGGCACATTTCATGACGCTCTCTAAAACAACTCAAATTGAGTCTGATTGTTTCAAAGTTTGTTTATAGAATTCATATCACGCGTCAGAAGGAACTGGGAGACGCCTGTCTCTAAACGTTGCAGAAAATCCGATCGGCCAGTTCTGTGAGTATTCACACCCATTTCAAGTGACCTTCAACTGTCAAGGTCAACACCAACATGTCACCACGCAACGAAAATAATTGTCATCAGCGCAGAACAATATATTGGAAAATTCTAGAGCATTTTGAAAAAAGAGCTTCACCGGTATAAGAGTCAATGCAAGATATCTGCAAATATGGAAAAAATATCAATAAATCCAACTGAGATTTGAAGGTTATAAACCACGCTTTTCAGTAACCGATATTATCATGATCAAAATCAACTTCCAACCTCTCCACTGTTTTGGAATGGGTAGCAATTCGGGACAGGGATAGCATGCATTTGTGGAGAAACTGTGCTCAAATATTCCATAGTCCGGAAATTTCGAACAGACCGATCGTGATGAGGGGGCGCGCTTTTCGTATAAGATGGATGGGAGAGATGAAACGAAAAGTGGGGCTGCTCTGACCGTCCATAAATGCTCGGGGGTTGATTGAGTTTGACGTGTTTTGTGCTCTCATGAGACCATGGTGGACTCGTGTCCCGGGAGCAGGGAGGAACTGGCGCTTCGCTCATGAGAAGTAAGGCGAAGGATTGAAAGGATTCTGCAAGTTGGGGAGAGCGTTGTGTTGTACATTCTGAAGGAATTACGGACGAGGTCTAAAACGTTTTGAGGAAACGAGAGTGAAGAACTTGCGAAAAATTGTAGCAATGTGAAGGAAAGTACATGTATGTGGATGGATCGATGGATGGATGAATGGATGGATGGATGGATGGATGGATGGATAGATGGATGGATGGATGAATG
>JACCGJ010012125.1:0-10455 GCA_013407085.1 Atriophallophorus winterbourni
TGTAAAACATGAAATTCATCGCGATATTAGATGTACAGCCATGGTCTACCTCGACCGACCGGAGGCCAACAACACATTTATGTATGTATTTATGTATGTATTCTGTATGTATTATTAGTATACATGCGTGTTCCATTGAATGAATAGGATGATGCCACGCACACAGATCACAACATTAATCCAAGTTCATCTTAATAATATTAACTTTATTTTAAAACGAAGCAGTAAAACATCTTGCCCCACACGACGTCCCTCCCCACCCCCCCCCCCCATCACGACGCTTCAATAAAGTAGTCTGGCTGATGCTCTTTTGTTTTAAGTTTTGACTTCGCCACCGCTCGAGCTCTCTCTCTCCTCTCCACAATGCAAGTTCTCTTTCGAGACGTCTCTTCCTTCCTCTCCAAAAAACTCCTGCAGAGATCAAGAGCACTCCTGTCATCTTTCATCACACGACCGGAGCTAACCAGTCATAGAGAATTCAAGTGATTTTTCTTGTGCGTGCGTGCGAGTCAGTTAGCGACACTGTAGGGTAGGCTGCCTGTGGTCCCCTCTCGCCCAAGCAGTGTGTGTCAGTTCTATTCTTAGCAACTTGCAGCCACTCTTGACGGAGCGTTTGTTTGTAAGGCAAGATAAAGCGAGTTTCGTTGTTGTATAACTTTTATTGAACACATAGCTGTCGGGAACGTGGACAGTGGTTCGTAAAGCGAGATTCGATAACGACAGATTCGTTTGTACGAATGTTTTAAATAGCTTACAAGACGGAATGTATTTGGGAAATTAAGGTGTGTTCGTTTTACCCAGAATTGGTGTAAACGAGTTCGTTGTAGTGGGTTCCAATGTATGTAATGTATGTTATGTATTTATGTATGTATGTATTATGTATGTATGTATGTATGTCTGTATGTAATGTATGTAAGTATGTATGATATGAAAGCAGTATCCTGATCCAGGCAAATTGCCGCACAGTCAGAAACTGCCAGGTTGCCCCGGTGTAGACAGATACGTGAGAGTGGCAGTGAGATTCAATCGAGTTTTCCGCATGCACCTCAGTTTCAGCAGCAGATTAATTTACCTGTACGGTAAGAGGGTACTGCACGATAGAACATCCGTGTATGGTATGGTATGAAAGCACAAGCCTGATCCAGGCAAAGTGCCGCACAGTCAGAGACTGCACGTAAGCTAAGATACTGTCAGATTGCCCAGGCCTGTGTAAGCCAATAAACAGGAAAAGACATAGAATCGAAGCTTCTGTGAATCACATCAGAAGCAACAGCTAACGCATACAGATATACATGCTTACCAAATCGGTTATCAATGGTTCTTTAAGTTGAATGTACGCTGGCGGACAGGTCTCCTCCTTGTTCGGAAAAATGATGCAAATATCAATCACCGCGAGCAGGTCAATTCCACTGGACTCGTGTGCACGAGTGTAGGTCAGAAAGGTTGGTGGGAGCATTTTCAACTTGACACTTTTACCGTCACGCGATTGATGGACGATGTGCGCATCGGGTTTTAAACGTTGGTGTGGGACTTGTGCAAACATACTGACCAGAAGAAAGAGATAAATGCTCATCAGTATCACCACGGTAGGAAGGATATCTAAAATCACACAAGCCTGCTTCCAGGCAAGGTAGAAAATAGAAATGGTAGTGGGACTCGAGCGCGTTTCGATATGCGGCCCACTACCGGTGAGAATTCAATTCAGCGCAGTGTTACTTGTGCAGTAGTGAAGTACTGACCAGTTGCACATTCGCGCCCGCAAGCCGTATGCCAGTAACACGTGCTGAATGCTTAATATGCTAAATATGGTATGGTATGAAAGCACAAGCCTGATCCAGGCAAAGTGAGGCACAGTCAGAGACTGCACGTGGGCTGAGATACTGTCAGGTCCCCCAGGCTTAGACAGATATGGCAAAAGAAGTAGAATGAAAATAGAAATAAGCTCACAACGTGAAAAACTGCACACTGTATAAGAATAAGCACAAACAATGAAATGAAACAATGTATACGTTCAATCAGGTTTCATAAACGAGTAGAGCGATACCAGCACGACAGCTTCTTTGTGATTTTCACAGTCCGTGCATCCGTGAAAATATTCATTGTCACTCCTCGTGGTAGCATACAAAATTAAGCAAGACCGCCACGTGAATACAATCCAAAATAAGATAATTACGGAGAAAACGTCTGAATGTTGATGGTGATCACAAAACGCATATATCAATCGCCCGGTGTTTGTGAGTTTGTCGCACATTACACTTCATCGTAAATGAAATTCACATCTTGGGAATGGTAAAACTAGGCAGATGGCAACCGTGCCAAACAGGTATGAAAGCTTGGTTGTGAGGTACACAGGCCTAAATAGTAAGACGAAGCAGTGTCCAGTTTCTGCCCTGCACGAGTGGCTCTTCGAGCTCGGCGGAACTGCTTCTACCAACAGGAGAAGGGGAGAGGGCGAGTGACTGGCGCCTGAAAAGCAGTTTGCTTTGGGCAGATTGAGCTCGTTAGTCTAGGAGGGAAGGAAAACCCTGATTTTAAATTTCCGCTGCCTTGTGGAATACCCGATCGCGGGAAACGCTTCGGGAGAAAACCCTGAGGAAAAATCTGAAGCAGAGTCTCGTAGACGTTTAGTTGGTGCACACCACCTGTTTCAGGCAACTCCCTGCTGCCTTGCAGGTCGCACTTGGTTGTGCAAAGGCTAGAAGAGAAGCTGACTCGAACAAACGCCGACTGGTGCTGGGGACGCCGCGTTGTACCCAAATTCCCAAGCCGACTCAACCTCCAGGAGGAGATAGTCGCACGTACACAAGTACAAGTACATCGGACAAGGATGGGGACGAGCAGACCACGCTAAACGACTCACGAGATGTTGGTGATTGGCGCTTTGTTTCTACCGCAACGATAACACAAATAAAGTTTATCACCCATTTGACTACGGATGCACGCGTGAATTTTTTTCTGATGACTTTCACGAATTGCGTGGTAACCTGGTGGCAAGGAATTTTCATCCGTCAACGAAATGAACTGTGAAGAAAAGGGTGAAAATAAGAAACGCGTGTGCATTACCTCTAAGTCAATGATCGGATCAGAAAAAGCGGTAAAGTCTATCGCTTTGTTTGAAATAATGATCTCCTCGTTGTTCTCAATAAGCTACGGGGTGACGGTGCTAGAGAAATTTTTCATTGTGATACCTTTGAATAATCGTAGAACTTTGGCTCTGGGGGTAATCCGCAGACCACGAAATACTCGGCCAGTCGTCTGGGATACGAGTTCCATATATCTGTTGAATCCATTATACAAATAGACAGCTGGAAACACTAAGCATATTCTCCATCTCTTGAAGGAGTGTCAGAATGAATCATGCAACTAGAAAGAAAAAATGAGAAGGAAATTAAATTAAGATTAAGATTACGAAATTAAATTAAGATTTTAAGATAATAGAACCAAGGATTAAAACAATTGTCCGAAAATATGCACTACTCTATGTCCTCCGGAGTGCAGTTAGTAGTTCCTCCACAAGTTAACTGCACGGTTTCTGAACAACCGAAAACTGCTATACCGTCATATAAATGACAAAAGAAAAGTGAAAACTGGAATCCCCCCACTGAAAATTGAAGGCGGCTCCACATCGACTTCTATGGAAGCCGCAAATACACTGAAGGATCACTACATGCCGGTATTCCAGAATTGCCAACCATCTTCGTTGAATATCACCCCACCCCCACCTAGACTCTCTACTATTCTGTTCACCGCTGAACGTGTATATAAAAACATCATGCAGCTCCGTGAAAATTCATCACCTGGAGTAGACCGGATTACACCGAAAGCATTGCGTGCGGTTGCTGTGCAACTTTGTGAACCACTTTCCATGTACTTCCAACGTCTTTTCGATATCTCCCATGTTCCCGAAGATTGGAAACAGGGGATCATAACCCCGATATATAAAGGTGGAAACCGCAGTGATCCTGCAAATTACCGCCCAGTCACTCTGCTCCCCGTGCTTTCTAAAGTCATGGAATCGATCGTGTCCGACGAGTTGATGACTTTTATGGAGAACGAAAACGCTGTCGCTGTCGAACAACATGGGTTTCGTCGCGGACACTCCTGTACGACAAACCTGCTTTTGGCCCAGGACAGCTGGACCAAAGCTGTCGACGCAGGCTACGGTGTTGATGCAATTTACCTGGATTTCTCCAAAGCTTTTGATAGCGTAAACCACGCTATTTTACTACAAAAGCTTGCTCTTCTTGGAATCGGTCATCCACTTTTGTCTTGGATAGCCGAATTTCTCCGCGCCAGAACACTCCACGTTCGCGTCAGACAATCACTTTCTGATTGTTTTTCAATACAATGCGGATTACCCCAAGGTTCTGTACTCGGCCCGCGCTTGTTCTTGATGTGCATGTGTGAACTCACCGTTTTTAATGTTCGCAGATGATCTCAAACTCTGGCGAATCCTCTCTTCCCCAAATGACTGTGACGAATTGCAGATGGACCTCAACTCACTTAATAGTTGGGCAATTATGAACCAGCTACCTTTCAATCCACGAAAATGTCGATCTCTCCGCATTCGCCACCCCGGTGAACCTAGGTATCAACTAGGGGGCACCGAAGTTTCGGTAAGTATGCAAGAGAAAGACCTCGGTATACTGGTTCAAAGTGACTGTGATGATATTTTACCGTTCCTGTTTTCTATTACTAACTGTATTCCTATTTCGCACCTTAGTATTACCGTTCTATATTCCAGATTGCATACCTCGGTTTCTAGAAGATTAAAGCCTAGTTCTCGGGCCTTCGTCTTTTGATATTCTTACAATCGGATCTAACATTCATAATCATAACAATTTAATCTTCTAGAAATGGATCGATTACTTCGTCCTGAACGCTTTGAAACCGCCCAAAATGCATCTGATGCTGCAGACTCGTGGGAACATTGGTTCTATACATTCACAAACTTTCTTGATGTTATAGACTCACATAAGCCAGACAAATTAAAGACACTCATCCATTTCCTTTCCCCGTCTGTGTATAAACTGGTGTTTCAATGCACTTCCTATGAATCAGCTATTTCTACTTTGCAGTCAACCTACGTACAATCGAATAACGAAGTTTTTGCTCGACATCTACTAGCTACGTGTAAGCAAGATTCCAGCGAAAGCCTCGATCAGTTTTTGCAGCGACTCCGCTCGCTCTCACGGGACTGTAACTTCAAATCTGTAACTGCTGTCGAGTATCAAGACGAAGCCATACGTGATGCTTTCATTACGGGAATGTCTTCGAATTCTATCCGACAACGCTTGCTTGAAAATAAATTTCTAGACATCCAAACTGCTTTTGACCAAGCCAAGTCTCTAGACATGGCGCAGAAGCAATCACATTCTTATACATCACCCATCCAGGAAATTCCTTGTAACACTGTGCAAACAGAAATGCATAGCCACCAAAACATACCGATAGATTCAGTCCCAAATAAAACGTTGGCCAGCATCAACCGGAAGCTCCAAGGCCTTTGCTACTTTTGTGGTTATGATAGACATCCTCGTCACAAGTGTCCTGCTCGTGATGCAATCTGCAAGGCATGTGGAAAAATGGGACATTTTTGCTCGGTATTTCGTTCTTCCAAATCTGACAAACATGTTGCATCTGCATCACCATTTTAGCATCCTCTGTCATCACCGCTGCTGCTCCAGCTTGTCTTTCAAATGCAATCACTAAAGTCATTGTGAACGGTCTGAAGTTAGATGCATTGATCGATACTGGAAGTTCAGAAAGTTTTGTATGCGAATCGATTGTTCAGAGGCATAAATTTCCTACATATCAATCACACAGCGAAATCATTTTAGCTTCTACACAATTACGAAGCCATACCAAGGGACATTGTGTTGTTTCTTTGTCGCATAACGGAACAGTATATAACGATGTTAAGCTTTCCGTACTCCCACACTTGTGCACTGATATCCTTCTCGGACATGACTTTTTAAAACATCACGAAAGCGTTCAACTCTCGTTCCAGGGCGATCGCCCTACCTTCTCTGTATGTGGTCTCACACATCTAGTCTGCCCGTGCCTACGTTATTCGCGCATTTATCGCCTGCATGCCAACCAATACGAATTAAATCACGGCGGTTTAGCCAAGCTGACGAATCGTTTATCAAATCTGAAGTAAACAGATTAGTTACTGACGGTATAATTGAACCATCCAAGTCTCCTTGGCGTGCCCAGGTGCTCGTAACCACAAATGAACGTCAAAAGAAGCGTATGGTGATTGATTACAGTCAAACCATCAATCGTTTCACTGAACTTGATGCGTACCCCCTGCCTCGTATAGACGCCATCATTGAAAAGATATCCCGCTATGAAGTATACAGTACACTTGATCTAGAAAGCGCGTATCATCAAATCCCTATCAGAGAAGACGAGAAAAAAATTCACTGCATTTGAGGCTTGTAATAATCTGTATCAATTTTGCAGAATACCATTCGGTGTGACTAATGGTGTAGCTTGCTTCCAGCGCGCTATCGATGAATTAATTTGCAAAGAAAATCTCGATGGAACATATGTTTATGTTGACAATATCACGGTTTGTGGAAAAGATATAGCCGAGCATAATCGCAACTTGGATAAATTCTTACACATTGCTAAACAGTATGGATTGACACTCAACAACAAGAAGTGCATTTTTGCTGCGAATGAGATTTGTTTATTAGGATATAACGTTTCATTCGGGAAGATCAAACCTGATCCGGATCGCTTTAAACCATTAATTCTCCTTCCTCCGCCTACGGATCTGAAGTCACAGCAACGGGTAATTGGTATGTTTGCGTACTATTCTCAGTGGTTTTCGAAATTCTCCGATAAAATTCACCCCCTCATCCACAACACGGAGTTTCCGTTGTCTAAAGATCTCTTACGTAGCTATGAAGCTCTCAAGGCAGAATTAATGGAAGCTGCAGTAATGACCGTAGACCGAAACGTGCCTTTGGTGGTCGAAACTGATGCATCTGATATCGCTATCTCTGCAACACTGAACCAAAATGGCCGTCCAGTAGCATTCTTTTCTCGAACACTAAGTTCTAGTGAACGAAGACATTCTGCTGTAGAAAAGGAGGCATACGCTATCATAGAAGCAATTAGAAAATGGCGGTATTATCTACTGGGGACGCATTTTAAATTGATAACCGATCAGCGATCCGTTGCTTTTATGTATGATTCGAAGCTCGGTGGAAAAATAAAAAACGACAAAGTTCAACGCTGGCGCATTGAGCTATCTCAATTCTCTTATGATGTAATCTATCGACCCGGAACCCAGAATCAAGCTGCAGATGCGCTCTCGAGAGCTTACTGTTCATCAAGTCATTCGTTACTTGATTTGAAAATCGTACATGAAAACATGTGTCATCCAGGCGTGACCCGTTTTTTCCATTTTGTTCGGTCCAAAAATCTACCGTATTCCCTTGATGATGTGAAGACAATCATTCAGCAGTGCTCTGCTTGTCGTGAGCTCAAGCCCAAGTTTCATAAACCGGATGTTAATCACTTAATAAAAGCCACCCAACCGTTAGAACGTTTGAGTCTCGATTTTAAAGGACCGATTCCTTCATCAACACGTAACAGTTACATTCTGACCGTGATCGATGAATATTCCCGTTTTCCTTTCGCATTTCCTTGTCCGGATATGAAAGCTTCCACGATCATACAGCGCCTTATTGATCTGTTTTCAATATTTGGTCTACCCTCCTTCATTCATTCAGATAGAGGTGCTTCATTTATGTCTGCGGAGTTAAAAACATTCCTACACGAACATGGAGTGGCCACTAGTAGAACCACAAGCTATAACCCACGCGGTAATGGGCAAGTAGAGAGACTGAATGCTACTCTATGGAAAACAGTCTCATTGTGCTTACGTTCTCGAAACTTAAAAATTGATCAATGGGAGTCGGTGCTACCGGACGCGCTACATTCTATTCGTTCACTTCTGTGTACAGCCACCAACGTTACGCCTCATGAAAGAATGTTCCGTCACCTTCGCAGGTCCGTAACCGGCAGCTCTTTACCTCAGTGGCTATTAGCTCCCGGCCGTGTACTACTTCGAAGAAATACAGGGTCATCTAAATATGACTCTCTGGTCGAAGAGGTTGACCTGGTTGAGAGCAATCCCGAATATGCTCACATACGATTTTCAGATGGTCGAGAAGAAACTGTTTCACTGCGTCATCTTGCACCAGCCGCAGATCCAGTTGAGTATCCTGATAGCAGTTCACAAAATGAAGCTTTACCGGAAGTTTCTGAATGAGTGAAACTATTGTACGCGTTTTTTTCGGCGAGGGAGAATGTGATGATATTTTACCGTTTCTGTTTTCTATTACTAACTGTATTCCTATTTCGCACCTTAGTATTACCGTTCTATATTCCAGATTGCATACCTCGGTTTCTAGAAGATTAAAGCCTAGTTCTCGGGCCTTCGTCTTTTGATATTCTTACAATCGGATCTAACATTCATAATCATAACCTAGGTATCACTAGGGGGCACCGAAGTTTCGGTAAGTATGCAAGAGAAAGACCTCGGTATACTGGTTCAAAGTGACCTCGGGTGCTCTGCTCACTGTTCATACGCTTCCTTAGTCGCGAATCGAAACGTAGGCCTTCTAAAACGAGTCTTTGGTTCTTTCGACCGCAGCCTTTCCCCCTCACTTCTTCACGCGTACGTCAGACCTCACCTAGAATACGCCGTGTCCGTCTGGTCCCCGTGGTTAAAGCGCGATATTCACGTCCTGGAACAAGCTCAACGGAGATTCACCAAAATCGTCAAAGGGCTTAGTTCGATGAACTATGAAGATCGCCTGAAGGCACTTAATTTGTTCCCCATGAGTTACCGCCGCATTCGAGGGGATCTGATTTTGGTTTTCCTGATTCTCAAGAATGCCAAACACCCGTGCTTCAGACTGCTTTCGATGGCCCCTAGTTCCGGAACCCGGGGACATGTCTTAAAGCTTGCCCATCTACCAAGTCGGTTAAACTGCCGAAAGTTCTTTTTCTCAGTCCGCACTCCTTCTGCCTGGAATGATCTACCGTCTTTTATTGTAACCTCTCCTTCCCTTGCTATTTTTAAAGAACGCCTTGACTCTTACCTATATCTTTCTCAGAAAATTTGAATTTAACTTCGCACATTTCTTTTTGTTCCCGATGCTGCACCCATTTTCTTTTTTCCAGACCTACATACGAATTGACGCCAATCCATCCTCCCCTGTATTGACTACCCTGTGCTTCCTCTGACCCCACCATTTACGGAACTTTGGTAACCGAAACCCAATTTTATGGACTCCACCCGACCCCTTGTGCTGACTATCCTGTGGTTCAATTTTAAGCTCTTAGCTTTTTGTACCAAAATATACTATTGACTATTGACTCGCTTCATAGTTTTATCGCAGATCGGCAATGGGCTGTGCAAATCAACGTGTCCCTTTCTCGTTGGAGGCCTGTCAGCAGTGGAGTACCACAAGGGTCGGTTTTAGGCCCTCTCTTATTCATTCTTTATGTGAATGACATAACACGTAGTCTGCAATCAACTTGCTTGATGTTTGCAGACGATCTGAAAATATGGCGCGCAGTTGCTTCATCAACTGACCGTGAAATACTGCAAAAGGATATAGACGCCATCAGAAAATGGGCATCAGTCAACGATCTTCCGCTGAATGCTACCAAAACGAAACATTTGACGGTAGGCGTTCTGGACCCCTTTGATTATTACATCGATGACATGAAGATTGAGAGCTGTACGTAGACCAGAGATCTAGGCACGATTGTGACTTCCAGCTTGAAGACCGCAGCAAACACTGCTCAAGCACGATCAAAGGCCTTGCGATGCTTGTGGGCCCTAAGAAGAACGTTTGCTGATTGGTCTATTCCTATGACAAAAATACTTTTTGGCACTTACGTTCGACCACTCCTAGAATACGGTGTTGTAGCGGCGTTTCCCTGCACCACAGCCGGAGAGCGACTTCTAGAAAAAGTTCAACGACTTGCGACGAGATTCTGTACCATTATCTGCAAGCTACCATACGCAGAGCGATGTCTGAAATTGAATATTTTCTCACTAGCCTACCGCAGGGTTCGTGGTGACATGATACTCCTCTATCAGATTGTTTGCCGGAACGAGCTTCCTGGCCTCAGATCGCTTTTTGCAGTTATCTCTGACCATCGGACAAAGGGCCACAAATTTCGGTTGCTCGTCCAACGGACGAATCGTCTGTCGCACTGGTACAGATTTTCACAACGTGTTGTCGGAACTTGGAACTCACTTCCTGCCAAGGTTGTTGAAGCGCCAAGTCTATCTCTGTTCAAGAACAGCACCGATCAATTTCTCTGGTTCGGCAAAGACGACTGCTTTGAGAAACGAATCCACCTCCCAGGATACCCGAGGCGTTGGTAGTTATGCCGGTTCAAGAAAGAGCTTAAATG
>JACCGJ010012128.1:0-15531 GCA_013407085.1 Atriophallophorus winterbourni
ATGGGAAGACCTGACACGGAGATCTGTTCGGTTGGGCGACCACAACAGATGTTGCTGGCTCCTTCTGAACTGGTCGGGCAAATAAAGCTAGTCAAATGTGCCAGTCTGGAGAACAGTTCATAAACGCTTGATTGCGATCGGTCAAACGGCGGACGGTAGCCCAGGTCATTAAAGCGTGGGACCACAATGGTGATGGTCGGGGGTTCGAATCCCACTGTAGATGAGCTCAAATAAGAGCGAAACTCGAGCACAGTGCTTTCATTATGGACCGTCGTGATCAACTTTGTGAATAGTTAGATGGGCTTGGCACGAATGCGTAGTCACAAATGTAAAAGGGTGGTTTGATTCTGTAGAGTGAGGGAATAGTTGAGTGATATACCAGATTCAAAAAGTCACCAGCCTGAAGCTAGATCGGTACCTCTCTCACCCGACAGAAGTTCAACACCAGACCAGCTTAGGACATCGTCGATCGCGAAGTTAAAAAGAAACAGCAAGATAGGGCAGCCCTGCCGCACCCCGCTGGAGATATTGAACGAGGATGACAATAGTCCACACGCTCGAACCCTGCCCGAAGTTTGGCAATATAATGCTTTCGGGCACTCCATGTCTCAGCAGACAGTTCCAAAGACTTTCGCGATCAATTGAATCGAATGCCGCTCGGATGTCAAGGAATACCACGATAGTTGGCCGAGGTAATGTGTGGCATTGCTCCAGTAGCTGACAGAGTGTGAAGACTTGATGTATACACCCTCGACCGGCACGAAATCCAGTTTATTCCTCACAGATTTGCTCGCCATTCACTTGACAACATACAAGATTAATCAAGCAATCGAAGGAGAGGTCTACAACCAGAGACTGCCACTGTACACAATTATGAGCCATTTCACCTTTGCAAAAAATGGATTGGCCGTCAATTTTGAGTATAGTAATAAGGAGTTTTTCGATGTGCAAGCATAATGAGAGTTCTATCGATTTACGAGGTATGGTATGGTATGAAAGCACAAGCCTGATCTAGGCAAAGTGCCGCACAGTCAGAGACTGCACGTGGGCTAAGATACTGTCAGGTTGCCCAGACCTAGACAGATATGAGGAAGAAAAAAGAACAGGAAATGGTAGTGAGAATCCAGCCTGTTTCAGCATGCAGCTCACTACCTCTGACCAATCAATTTAGCACGGTGTTAGCCGCACAGCACAAAGTACTGCACGATTGTCTGGTTCTATATGAGTTATTGCAAGGATGCATAATCACAAGTATCACCACAAAACGGTGGTGAGCTGTTTGCGGAGACGCGCTGGAGTCAAACCGGCAAACCCTTAGAGTATCTCAGTCTACGTGTCATCATCATCATCATCATCATCATCATCATCATCATCATCATGAAGCACGAGTCTGGAGCCAGACAAAGTGCCAAGCAATATGAAGCAGGAAAAGCGTGAAAAAAGGGAAAGCAAACAAGCGGAATATGCAAAAGCAAATGCGCAAAAAGCAGCTTATTGTTGTAGTTTCACTGCATGCGATTTTGTGGTTTTTCTGTTTTGTTTTTCGTTTTTTTATATAAGATAATACCGGGTAAAAAAAGTATGACACACTTCGGTTTGTAGCCATATCGCGTAAGGTTTCCAGCCAACTATTAGGTGGAGCGTTTGGACCCCATCCAGGAAAACGAATACGCTCAACTGAGCCTAGCGCTACGGTGAGTTTCTTCATCCCAACGCGCCACGTCATGGACTGGCCACCCGATAGTTTCTCTCAGGCTCTGCGAATAAGACGCGGTACGGTAAACGGTGAGTAGGCATTCTTAAAACATGTCCCAACCATCGCAAGCGAGCAAGCATCGGCATCTCTATAGTCCGTGGCCACCTGGTCCTAACACCCGCTTGCAGACATCTATATTTCTAACACGATGCTGCCATCGAATGCGAGCAATTTCGAGTAGGCAACGGGTATCACGTGTAGTCTACGACAATGCGGCACTTTGCCTGAATCCAGGCTTGAGATTCCATATATTGATAGCAGGCAAGCATTGGTGCAATGCTGACTTTGATGATGACAAGATCAGCCGGTTACAAACCAAATAGCCCACAAATCTCCAATCGGACGCATCATTTATGTGCTTTACTCAAACCGACAAAGTAAGTAAGTAAGTAAGTAAGCACAAGCCTGAACCAGGCAAAGTGCCGCACAGTCAGAGACTGCACGTGGGCTAAGATACTGTTAGGTTGCCCAGGCCTAGACAGATATGAGGGGAAAATAGAAATGGTAGTGAGACTCCAGCGTGTTTCAGTATGCAGCTCACTACCGTTGACCGATCAATTTAGCACGGATGTGCAATCTTGCAGCATTTCTGTGCTGTGCGACTAACATGGTGCTAAATTGATTGGCCAAAACGACGAAACATACAATCACCACTCACCGATCCGGCCATATCCAAACGATCGGTCAGACGTTGCGAGACCGTGGCCGAGAAAAATTTGCCCCAATTGGAGATGATCCCACAGAACGCGAAATTGGGGACTTGGTAGCCAACGGCAAACCTGGCACGTTGCACGAGACGGTTGGCGCTGTCCAAACTCAATTCCACACCGGCTAGATAACCTGAATGGCTGGACGGACACAACAGCATCATCCACAGGGGATGAATGGGTAATTTTAGTATATTACGGAGACGCATTAGCGTCAGAATAAAACTCGACAGCGAAGTGAATCAATGATTCGTATTTAGGTAAAGCCCAGATGACCGGTACAAGTTCACAGAACAAAAAGCAGGGTTTTGCGCTTGGACTAGGGCACCGTCTAAAAGGATAAAATGATCAAGAAGAGTTGCAAGGAACTGATTCCATTTACGAGAGATTCACGATTGTGCAACCGTGCAGTGCTAACACCGCGGTAAATTAATTTGACACCGATGCATGCGGAAACACGCTCAAGTCTCACTGGAATTTCTATTTTCATACTTAAATCTGTCTAGACCTAGGCACTTTGTGTGGATCAGGTTTGTCTAGACCTAGGCACTTTGTGTGGATCAGGTTTGTGATTTCATACATACATACGAGAGATTCAGAGCTGACAATATGGAGTGAATGTGTTGTAGATGGGACATTGGTCCAGTCACGTTGCAAGTTTAAATGACCGTCATCCTGTGGTGGTCTGAAATGCGTCAGCGATGGATTATTCACGAGCTTACGGATGATTTACAAAACAACGCCCTCCTGAGCTACAAGAGCACGGATGTGGCAATCGTGCAGTACTTATGTGCTGTGCGGCTAACACCGTGCTAAATTGATGGACCACTGGTAGTGAGCTGCATGCTGAAACACACTGCAGTCTCACTACCATCTCCATTCTCTGTTTCCTTTTTCATATCTGTCTAGGACTGGGCAACCTGACAGTATCTTAGCCCACGTGCAGTCTCTGACTGCCCGGCACTTTGCCTGGATCAGGCTTGTGCTTTTGTGCTCTTGTATGTATATACAAGAGCAGGAAGAGCCTTAAACGACCGACTAAAAATATCGCAAACCCCGCAATAATTGTGGTTACCAAAGAACTACATGGGCACAGTTTGAGGGCATGATATATTATGAAAGCACAAGCCTGATCCAGGCAAAGTGCCGCAGAGTCAGAGATTGCAAATGGGCTAAGATACTGTCGGGTTGCTTAGGCCTAGACAGATATGAGGGGGAAATAGAGATGGTAGTGAGACTCCAGCGTGTTTCAGCATGCAGCTCACTACCGGTAGCCAATCAATTTAGCACGCTATTAGCCGCACCGCACAGAAGTACTGTACGACTGCACATCCGTGATTGCAAGGCGCCAACAACGTAAGAAATTTCAGGACGACATAAATGTCATTAAGGGTGGCTGGAGGACTGAGATATTCGGCTTGAACAATACGAGACATCTTTGGAAAATGTGTCGCAAACCACAGCAGCGTAGTTTGACTAATTATAAGCAGCCCTGGGGTTTCAAGATCGGGAAACTGTTTGAATACACAGGACAGACATGGATGTACAACTGGACAGTAATTCTTTACCACAAGTGGGTTGCATATGAGAACACGCCAAAGTTGTATCGCAAGATTGCATTCGTATAACTGTCCAGGCCATGACCACATTGGAGTGCATACGTATGAAATTACAAGCCTAATTCAGGTACGTGAGCTGAGTCATTGTCAAGTTGCCCAGGTCTAGACAGAACTGACACTAACTCAGCTTACGTCCAGTCTATGAGTGTGGCAAGGTGCTTGATTTCAAACAACTGTTTCCCAACGTTTTTAAGGAAGCTTTCTTAGTGATTAGAATTCAACTATACCGTGTGAAAAGCATAATTCTACTTTCTGAGGCCTTTTTGCAAACGGCGATGCGTTGCATTCGGGAGCGTCTGGAGTCCAACGATTCATTTCTGACTAGATGTGTAAAATTCGAAAGCATATCAGCCCTCATACATTATCTCACTGTGTAGGAGTTTGTATAGCTTCGCGGTTACACACAACTCGATCCGTTTCGAGAACTTGGTAATTCGACAGTAGTTCGACCCAATGCACGGATGTACAAACATGCAGCACTATGGTGTTATGCAACTAACACCGTGAAAAAGTTTCATTTATATATATCTGTCGAGGTCTCAGTAATCTGACAGTAAATTAGCCCACGTGCAGTCTTGTATGGGCGGCATTTTGCCTATATCAGGCCTAAGCTTTCATACATACAGTTCGGACTATCCAGGGAGTGCCCATTACTTTACTTTACTTTACTTTTGTGCGACTATCTCCTCATGGAGGAGATTCTTGGGAATTTCGGTACGAAGCGGCGTCCTCAGCACTACTTGGCGTTTGTTCCAGTCAGCTTCTCTAGCCTTTGCACAACCAAGTGCGACCTGCAAGGCAGCAAGTAGTTGCCAGTAAGAGGTGGTCTGTCTAAAAGACTCTGTTTCAGATTTTTCCTCATAGTTTTCTCACGAAGCCGTTTCCGCAAGGCTGCGGAGGTTGAAAATCAGAGTTTTCCTTCCCTTAGATGAAATGCCCTCCCAGGCTAACAAACTCCATCTGCGTCAAGCAAACTGGTTTTTAGGCGCCAGTCACTCGCCCTCGCACCTTCTCCTGTTGGTATAAGCAGTTCCGCCGGGCTCAGGGAGCCACTCGTGCAGGCCAGAAGCTGGAATTGGTTATGAGAGGCTATTTGAGACAGTGTGAGCTCATGCCCACTGCCAACCCCGGCTATGACAACCTTCGGAACCATTGTCCAATTCTAAGCGCGCGATCACCAAGCTATAAACCAGAATAGATTAAGCGGTAGGCCTCGACATTTCACAACACCCATTACGAGTAAATTGCCTCACAGAACACTTGCACAGATACGACACAGGCGCAAAACTAGTGCAACGTCGTTTAAGACGTACTCTGAGAAACTGCAAGCGGATAACACATACCTGATCACAAGCGAGGGCGAAATATCCGGGATTGCGGACTTGAAAAATATGTCCAATTGAGCGGTGGCCATATTGCTTTTCAAAGTATTTTCGATGGAGGCGTTTGAGAGGCTAGGGAAAGCAAGCATCAATGCAACAGGCAATCACGAGTTACCCATCGTAAGGACGAAACGAACACTTGAACGTTTGTTTTAAACCTTTGAGCAAATGATCCTCAAAAACCAGTTCGTTGTCCAGCACATTGTCGAAATTCCACTTGCTTGATAAGCTGAACTTTGTTTCAACATCGGAAGAGACCTATAAGATGTGGAAATGTGTCAACGGGGGAAAACCTTTTTCGCTTTGAAAATTTGATCGAGTAAAGAATTGAACTTCGACGCCTGGATCACCCTTATGTTTCCATACATACATACGGAAGAGTTGCATTTCAAGTTGAATGTTCCGACGTAAAAATGTTTCGTCAAAATGTCACGGGCATCTTTGCCCAGATCACAGAAGCTCGGGGGTGCCATAGGAATCAAGCAGAAAGAATTTGCTGGGAAATTAGGGGTATAATTAGTTGGAGAAGACCCTGTAAGTAAATGATATAAAGTAAGATATGGTGTGGTGTTAAAACAAAACAATTTAGAGTGATTGCCATTATGGACACCGTCACACCGGTATGCATGCATGAAATCACCAACCAGAGTCCAGGCAGCGTGTAACACAATCGTAGACTGCATGTGGACTAAGAAACGGTCAGGTTGTCCAAGCTTAAGCAGATATGAGAATGAAAATTGACTGAGAGACCCCAGCGTGTTTTCGTATGCAGCTCACTACCGGTATGTTATTACCTTTTCATGTAAAGTTCTTTTCTTCACTTACTTTACTTTTGTATGACTATCTCCTCCTGGAGGATTAGTCGGATCCAATAAGTATTCTTGGGAATTATGGTACAAAGCGGCGTCCCCAGCACAACTCGGCGTTTGTTCGAGTCAGCTTCTCTAGCCTTTGCAACCTGCAAGGCAGCAGGGAGTTGCCAGAAAGAGGTGGTGTGCGCCAACTAACCGTCTACAAGACTGCTCCAGACTTTTCCTCATAGTTTTCTTCCGAAGCCTTTACCGCGATCGGTTATCCCGTAGGGCAGCGGTGGTTGAAAATTAAGGTTTTCCTTCCCTTAGATGAAATGCCCCCCCAGGCTAACGAGCTACATCTGCCCTGAGCAAACTGGTTTTCAGGCTTGTGCTTTCATACCATACTATATAATGGTGGCAAGTTAATTTGGCACGGTGTCAGCTGCACATCCGTCTTACACCTGTGGTGACGGTTCAAATATTTAATCAATAGTAATCAATAATTTTGTAATTCAAATTTTCTTGTTGTTAACCTCACATTAATTACAATACACTCTTTGTCTACGCACGGTTTTCGCTCTTCTGTGGTTGTCTGGGAGTCCAAATTGTATGTGGATATAACCGGAAATACACGCAGCTTCAGAATTCCATTTCCTCAATATATCCACACAAAAATTGGTGGCTAAGAGTATTTACACAAACGGTGTAGGTTGTGTGAATGAATAATTTTAGCCAATCAAATAACCGACCAATCAGATGTCAGAACGTTATTGAGAATAATTTTAGCCAATGTGGTCGTGGTGCAGTGGTTATGTACTTCGCTGGGGGAGTGATGTCCCAGGTTCGAACCTCGGGGGCGACGATATTTTCGAAATAATTTTCGTCATCGGTAAGAAGACTCAGCATTCTTTCTAAATAGAGTTTTCTAATTTCTCTCTCCTTTATCTCAATTTCGATTTTATCGATAGCGATTTCCTGCTCTAATTTTCTACTCTCTCTTGCTTTTCTTTTTCTTTCCATTTCGTCGAGTCTTGCCTCTGCTGGCTAATTGAGATAAAGGAGAGAGAAATTAGAAAACTCTATTTAGAAAGAATGCTGAGTCTTTTTACCGATGACGAAAATTATTTCGAAAATATCGTCGCCCCGAGGTTTGAACCTGGGACCTCACTCCTCCCAGCGAAGTACATAACCACTGCACCACGACCACATTGACCTGTCGTCCAATCCCAAATATCCAAAGGTTTGACTGCAATAGCTCTGGTGAACCAGAGCCAATCAAATAATCAACCAATCAGAGGACACAACGTTTGTGGGACAACACCTTATACAAATTGGTGAGCCCGAACACGCATTCAATTCGATTAACGCAATGAACTATAGTGCAAATAACGGAAACAAGATGGAAGATGATTTTATCAATCAATTCACATCACCAGTTTTCGATGTGACAGAACCACGTCTATGGTTTGCACAAATCGAAACTCTATTCCAGTTATAGCGTGTTCGAACCCAACGCACACGCTACAACCGCGTTGTTGGGATGCTCCCAACCTACATTGCCAGAGAAGTTGCTGATTTAATTTATGATCAACCTGCCACATATCCTCATGATGAGCTCAAATCTGCGATCATCTCTCAAATTGGTTCCACCGATGAGCAAAACTTGCGAAAACTTGTAACACCGCTTGTTTTGCCTCATCAAAACATTGACCTTGACAATTAATAACTTCCGTTTCGTTCGTGCGTGCATCGTGATCGCTCTGTACACGTTTTGGCTACCGCTATATATCTTCCAGTCAACCTGCCTTTTCTCCAACGTTATTAAGGACATTATTGTAGTAATCTGGTCTACTACAAATTGGTGAGCCCGACATACACGCATTCTTCGTGTATCTTTTCCGGTACGTCAAAATTTTTCCGCTCCACATCGTAGTTTTCAGGTAAATTTTTTTACCTCTAATCGTGCATTTTATTTGCATCAATTGCTCCTGTTTATCATAAGTGATTCTAAAGCGTTATTTTGGTTTCGACGGTCATCACAATACCCAGCTCTATTTCACAGGACCCTGAGTATTGGTTTCATTTTTTAGAAACTGAATTTAGTTCTAAAATTATTATTGATGACTACGCTAAGTTTCCACATTTAACGCAGAAACTCCCCGCGGATGTGTTATTACAGATACGCGATGCAGTCCTGACTGCACCCATAGGTGACCGCTACCGTATCGTCGAACAAGCCATGATTTCTCGCACGTTTCCGTCTGAACGATCCAGGCTACAGCAGCTGTTCGGCAACTTGGAAATTGCCAACAAAAAGCCATCTACTATACTAATGGAGATGCGCTGCCTGCTAGGGTTATCGCACATGGACGAGTCCTTACTAAAGGAACTATGGCTTCAGCGCTTACCTGAGTGCGTGCAACCCATCTTGGTTGCTGCGAAAAGTACTCCGGTATCTGAGCTTGCGGAAATGGCGGACAACATCGCTGAATGTATCCGTCCTTATCCAGATGCCCATGTTTTCACAGTAACCGCAGGACAATCATGCACACAGAGTACTCCAACGGAAGTCAGCATTGCGGGCCTGCTGGCTGAGGTTGCGGCTTTACGCAATAAGGTTCGAAACCTCGCACTCAACAATAAGTCATTATCTCGCACCCTATCCCGCCGAAACTCAAGTAGTCACACTCGGTCACCCGTTTGCTGGATACATAGGAAATACGGCGACGATGCGCGGCGTTGCATCAAACCTTGCGTCCGTCGCACATTGGGCCGACAGCTAACGACGACTACTGTCGTCGGCCCGAAGAAATTACGTCGTCTTGTCCACATCAAGGATAAATCCACGCGTCTACGTGACGGACCAAAATTCAGTAAAAACGTTCGCACAAGCGCTAAAGCGCGCGGTAATTGTCAACGCTCGAAAATCCACCTACACACAAAAAGCCCATTAGGAGCTTTCGTCGAACCGGATAAGTGTTTCTCGCACAGACACGTAGACCTCGTTGACCCGTTACCACCCTCAAGTGGCTATACATATGTCTTCTTTGTTAGGTAATCACCATTTGCCTATGGAGATAACGTGACGCGCTGGCGACACGGTAGAATTCATTTCCACTCACCACCCCCGCGACTTCAAGCCAAACAGTCCCACATGCCGAAGGATTTGACACATTGCCAGTATGTTTTTCTCCGGAACGACATGGTGAAGCAGCCTCTTCACCCTCCTTATGCTGGACCATTTAAGATAATTCGGCGGTGTCGAAAAACAGTTATGATTGACCGCGCCGGTCGACACGACACCGTCTCGATTGACAGAGTCAAACCAGCGTTCATGGACAATGCAGTTTACTCAACTAATCCGCCAGACCCAAACCCAGCACCACCGGTGA
Organism: Atriophallophorus winterbourni; assembly: GCA_013407085.1. Taxonomy (NCBI): domain Eukaryota; kingdom Metazoa; phylum Platyhelminthes; class Trematoda; order Plagiorchiida; family Microphallidae; genus Atriophallophorus; species Atriophallophorus winterbourni. The sequence goes on from JACCGJ010012128.1 coordinate 9,651, forward strand.
TAACCACTACTTTAACCTCGACTATCTCAACGCCTGCCAGCATAACAGTTAGGCGAGCGAAACGGCAACCCGTAAGGTTCGCCGACTAGGTAGCACATTTTTAAAGTGTTATCACTTGGTATATGCCCGTGCATGCTTTACGTACCTCATCACTATAACTCGGTCGTGGCCATGAAGCCATGCACCAGAGAGTTTTTCTTCTCACTTCTCAGGTACACATGCACCTCCAGCTTTGGAAAACGTGGCACGCGCCATTCCCCGATCACTGACGCTTGTCACCATCCTGTCCGGTAACCGGGAATACACGCATCCTTCGTGTATCCCCTCGGTACGCATGTACCTCCCGCAGTGAAAACCTTGGCACGCGCCACCCCCAGATCGCCGACGCCTGTCGCCATCCTCCCAGTAGACCCGAGCACACGCCGCCCAACACGTGCGATCTTCCGAGACGGTCGTCATTTACCGTGTCGGCGAGCATGACACTGTCTCAATCGACAGAGTCAAACCGGATTTCGTGGACGAGGAACTAATCCCACATGACCCAACGCCAACCCCTGCACCACTGGTCATTACCCCTCCTGTCCCTACAGCTAACCCAGAGCCGGCCACTAAAGGAACCAAACGTGCCAAACGGCAACCCGTTCGATTCGCTGATTTTGTTGTAAATAATTAATACTTTCATATCCTTTGGCATACACACGTGCATTATTTCGTACCTCATTCTAATCACTCGGTCGTGGCATTAAACCCATGCACCAGGGAGTTTTCTTTTTCTTCCCTCAGGTACGCACCCACCCACCGCTGATGCCACCGAATCGCGCACCCTTCCTGGTCCACCTACGCTTGCCCCCAACTCACCCGGTAGCCCTAACCGCCAACAAGAGCACAATTGTTCCAACACGCCTGTCACGTCACACAACATCCTTACCAGCCCAGATTGACGCGCCAACCGATTTTCCTGGCGCGGCCGTTTATCATACTTCGGAACACAGGAAATTCTGAGCAGAAACTGTGTTTTCAAAGCTTCTGGTTCTTGTTGTCAAGCCTACGAATGCGCCTGTTTCTGCTTAAATTGGGTTCATACTAAGACCACGCCAAACGGGAAAATCCCGCTAGCAGCTGTTCACTCCATGTGAGGCGGCTCGACAGTACGTTCACTCACATGTGAGACGCTACTTGGCTTAGTCCTGATCTGTTCACAGTACATCCTACTCTCGAACCACCGAATATTGACCCACGCAGACCAAGCGTCCTGGCTGACTTCTATGTGACTGGTTGCTGAGAAACTACGTTCCTACCCGGGGTAACCTGACACCTGCATGCGCCACGCTACTGGCAACTCCCGATCAGAAGTCTTCGCTGACCAGAATTCATGAAGGAAGGCTGTGTAACACGCTTGTTTTGCCTCATCATAACATTGACCTTGACAATTATCAGCTTCCGTTTCGTTCGTGCGTGCACCGTGATCGCTCTGTACACGTTTTAGCTACCGCTATATATCTTCCAGTCAACCTGCCTTTTATCCAACGTTTTCGGGGACATTATTGTAGTAATCTGGTCTACTACAAACTCGTATCTGAGCTAGAAAATCGTACACCTTCACAACACTTACGCCACTTGTTACAGTTACAGGGCACACCGAAGGTTGACGAACGAATAATACGACATATCTGGTTTTAGAGTTTGCCAGACGATTTGTGTAAAGTTATGGTTATCATGAGAAACGACAGTAACCTAGACAAGCTTGCTCAAGTTGCAGATGAAGTCCACGACATCTCTCGTAAAACATCCATCTGCACGGTCAGCCAACCGATTTCCACTCCTCGCACTTCCTGCGCAGATTTGAACAAGGATATATCTAATTTGAAATCCGAAATCAGCAATTTGACTTCGCAAATACAGCACTTGAACAGAATTCGAAGCCGTCCTCGTAGTGGAGGGAAACACATGCAGCTTCAAAACGCAAAACTAAAATCAGAGAAGCCGCGAAGCCAGGCAGTAGAAGCTTCAGCTCTGTCTGGCAATGAAACCAGCCGCTTATTTTACGTCACTGATGGTTCAACAAATATGCGTTTGCTGATCGACACGGGAGCCGAACTGAGTGTCATCCCACCCACAATCTCAGAACGCAAAAACCACTCTTCATTGACTCTACAAGCGGCGAACGGTACTCGAATGAGCACATACGGTCAACGATTAATTTCCATCGACCTCGGTCTGCGACGTAACTTTCGACGGATTTTCACTGCAGCCGACGTCAAAACCCCTATCCTGGGAGCCGATTTTCTCTCGCACTTTAATCTTTCAGTCAACATGATTACACGAAAACTCATTGACAATGTCACAAAGATTAACGTCATCGGCCATTTGTGCAATTCTCCCGTAAAAACTATTCGAGTCCTGATTCCAGATACTGCTCCGAATTACGTTTCGCTCATCAGGGAATTTTCGGATATCTTCAAACCCTGTACACACGACACCCCTGTGAAGCATGACATCAAACACTATATTTCAACTCGTGGACCCCCGGTTTTCAGTAGACCACGCAGACTTGCGCCTAACAAACTTGAATCCGCCAAACGAGAATTTGAGCATATGATGGAACTCGGAATAATCCGTCCATCGAATTCACCTTGGACCACTCCTCTTTACATGGTCGAAAAGAACAAACCGGACGCCTGGCATCCATGTGGCGATAATCGTGCTTCAAATCGAGTAACGATCCCAGATCGATATCCGATTCCGCACATACACGACTTTGCAATATCTCTTCACGGAAAATCTGTGTTCTTCAAGTTGGATTTAGTGCGGGCATATCATCAAATTCCTGTAGCTGACGAAGATATTCCAAAAACTGCCATCACCACTCCATTTGGTCTGTTGGAATTTCTCAGGATGCCATTCCGTCTACGCAATGCTGCACAGACCTTCTAGAGATTCATAGACCAAGTTTTTCTCGGTCTATCTTTCGTCTACGTGTACATATATGATGTCCTAGTCGCAAGTACAAATCCCACTGAACATCTTGAACACCTTCGTGAAGTATTTCAACGTGTATCCCACTACGGTATTGTGGTTAATCCCGATGAATGTCTGTCTGGTGTGAGTTCCATCGAAATCCTTGGACACCGGATTAATAGTTGCGGTATAAAACCGTTATCTCAAAAACTATCAGCTATTCAAGATTATCCATGTCCCAGCTCCATCCGTCAAGTCAGAAGTTTCTTGGGTTTGGTCAACTATTATAGACGTTTCATTCCAAAATGCGCTATGATTTCACAACCATTGACTGTCGTGTAACGTGGAAAGAAACGTCAATTTAAAAAGAATGACAAAGCCATCAAATCATTCGAACTAATGAAATCTGCACTAAACAAAGTCACTTCACTAACTCATTTATCAATGAACCGCAATGGTCGATTGTCTCTTGCTACACACGCATCATGAGAAGCAGTCGGCGCGGTCCTTCAACAAGAAGAAGACAATATCACCAAGCCACTCGCTTTCTTTTCTCGTTGTCTTTAACCAGCTCAAACTCGATACAGTACGTTCGGCCGTGAGTTACTGGCTATCTATTATGCGATACGACATTTCAGACATTTGCTTGAAGGCCGTGATTTCACAGTATGGACCGATCTTGAGCCCTTAACGTTTGCTCTTTCGGCACAATCGGATCGATATTCGCCTCGAGAAATACGTCACTTAGATTATATCTCGCAATTCACGAGTGACATTCGATATCTTTCCGGCTCGTCAAACACAGTTGCGGATACATTTTCTCTGATTCAGTTAAGTACTATCGACCTGCCTGGAATCGACTTTGAGCAATTAGCACGTTTGCAGCAAAATGACCCTGTAATGAGTCGGTATATTACTTCACAATCGGGTAAAATCCGCCATACTCCAATACCTAATTCCAATTCTTATCTGGTTTGTGACATGTCTACTGGTAAAGCCCGTACAATTGTCCCATCAGATTTGAGACGTACCGTATTCGAGCATTTACATGGTTTATCACATCCCGGAATAAAAGCTACTCGAAAGCTGATTAGCTCTCGTTATCTTTGATCTGACATGCATGAAGACATTCAACTTTGGACCAAGAGTTGCCTCCGATGTCAACAAAGCAAAGTCCAACGTCACACAATCAGTTCCACAGGTGTATTTCCACCTGTTACGGTGCGCTTTCAGCACGTTCACTTGGATCTCGTTGGTCCATTAGCGGTCTCTAATGGTTGCTCCTATATATTGACCTGCGTCGACCGTTTTACCCGTTGGCCACTGGCTGTAGCCATACCGGATATCAGTGCAGAAACGGTTGCGAAAGTTTTCGTTCAACATTGGATCAGCAACTTTGGTGTACCGAACACTATTACTACTGACAGAGGTTCTCAATTCCAGTCAACTCTTTTTCGGGAATTGGATAGAACACTCGGTACAAAGCACATACAGACTACAGCCTATCATCCTTCTTTAAATGGCTTAGTCAAAAGATTTTACCGGCAACTCAAAGCCGCAACCATGTGTCACGGGAATTCAGAACGTTGGTCCGAGTCATTGCCTTTGGTGCTTCTTGGTATCCGTACAACCGTTAAAGATGACCTGGGTTGCTCAGCTGCTAAGATGGTGTACGGGAGCACACTTAACTCACCTGGCGAATTTCTGACATCTTCCGATTCACCAAATGTTCTTACAGCTCCACACTATGTCAGTCGCCTTCGCAACTTCCTAAAATCATTACGAGCTATCCGTACTCGCCAACAAGCTCAACCGTTCTATATCCCGGCAGACTTGTCTACCTGCGACTCTGTATTTGTGCGCGCCGATCATGTACGTCGACCACTTCAACCACCGTATACTGGTCCGTACAAGGTGCTCAGCAGGCATCCCAAGTATTTCGTAATTGACCGGAATGAATCAAGAGAAACTGTCAGTATCGATCGTCTGAAAGTCGCTCACGTAGAACCAACATCGGAAGCGAAAGCAAATACACAAAACATTACTCCACAGACGTCTACTACTGACCAACACGTCCCTTCGTCTGATTCACCAGAAACAAACCTTACCCCCGATAAGCCCCCATTTCTTCCGTGTCTCAAAGCACCCGATAGACAAACACATTCAGGCCGGAAGGTACATTCTTCTCAAAAGTTTGACGATTTTATAACCTAATGTTTTTTTCGAGCGTCTTTCTCTTGTTCGACGCTCTAGGAGGGGAATCTTTAATGACGGTTCAAACATTTATTCAATTGTAATCAATAATTTTGTAATTCAAATTTTCTTGTTGTTAATTTCACATTTATCACAATACACTCTTTGTCTACGCACGGTTTTCGTTCCTCTGTGGTTGTCTGGGAGTCAAAATTGTATGTGGATAAAAATGGAATACACGCAGCCTCAGAATTCATTCCTAAATATCCACTACACACCGGTAGCGTGTACCAAATGCTGACCCTGCTATATAGCTAGGGCACAAAAAATTCCTAAATAGGCAAAGAAAGTCCGAGAATAAAACTGTATGGTATGGTATCGTATGAAAGCACAAGCCTGATCCAGTCAAAATGTCGCAGCGTCAGAGACTGCACGTGGGAGGAGATACTGTCAGGTTACCCAGGCCAATACAGATATGACAAAATAAATAGAAAGAAAATAGAAATAGAAAATACTGGATATAATACGCAGAACAGCAATTACACGCACACACATAAAATACCTACAAATTGAATAAAACATGAATTGAACCAAATTTGACGAAAGAGTAGAGCCATATCATCAAGACAGATTTCTTGCGGTTTTCACCGCAATGTATCATGATGAAATTTCCTTGTCACTCCACAGATGTGCAATCCTGCAGCACTTATGTACTGCACTGCCGACATCA
>JACCGJ010012129.1:0-10289 GCA_013407085.1 Atriophallophorus winterbourni
AAAAGACTGCACGTGGGTTAAGATACTGTCAGGTTGCCCAGGCCTAGACAGATATGAGAAAGGAAATAGAAATGGTATTGAGACTCCAGCGTGTTTCAGCATGCAGCTCACTACCGTTTGCCAATCAATTTAGCACGATTTTAACCGCACAGCACATAAATGCTGCACGATTGCACATTGGTGCAGTATATATATCATATTATATATATATTATATATATACATATATATATTTACACAATCATTTATATATACAATCATTTAAAAATGACAAAGTGCCACCCGGCAATGCACGAGAAAAAAAGGTACAATATGAGGGGGGATTTTTTTGTCCATTGTTCCACATGTCGATTTTTTGATATTTTTCACAAATTTGAGGGGGGAACACAAAATAGAATGCACTCTCTCTACTGTTGCCGGTTCTCAGCCATCGTCGACAGCGTGTCAATCCACAGACACTCACTATCCCTTGGACGCCACCCAGGAAGCCGCGTTCGTCCGACCCGAGCTAAACCCGACGTCAAGCGTTTTAAGGCCTTCTTCCAGGTCAGCAGTTGTCCACCTGAACACCGCCGCCAGCCAGGGGACAGGAGAATCATACAAACGCGCAAACCAAACTGATAGCGTGATGGGCACATTGCGTAAACAAAGCCATCGACGGACGCGATTTGCCGAAGGAGTGGTAGTGCTTTGAATGTTGAATGTTAGTGTCAGCAAGATAACGTGTGTGCGATGAACACAAGCTAAACAGCCTTTCACAATTGTCAATTTGCTGACAATAGAGACCAAAGCTTCCACACAAGATATGTTGATATTAGGATAGACCACCTCAATGCGCAATAATGTATCCAGGATGAGGATATCAATTCTCAATTCAAAATCCAATGAGGTCTTGAAATTTTCGGTGGAACTCATCCTTGACAAGAAGAGAACTACAGTGACCGGAGCAAAGATAGCAGCCACAAACAGGCCTCGGGTATTATTACAATATTTGCTTTCTTATAAGACCTCTGAAATATTACTTCACAACGGCTGTATTATTATATTTGCACAATCTGATAAAGATATAGTGCCGTTCAACATAAACAATGAGATGTACAAAGCGAGAAGGGGGTACAAAGCGTTGTCATCGGCATCGTGCTGTGCAAACATGCAGCATTTCTGTGCTGCGCGGCTAACATCGTGCTAATTGATTGGCCAACGGTAGTGAGCTGCATGGCCAAACACGCTGTAGTCTCACTACAATTTCTATTTACCCATCTGTCTAGGCCTGGGCAACCTGACAGTATCTTCGCCAACGTGCAGTCTCTGACTGGCGGCACTTTGCCTGGATCAGGCTTGTGCTTTCATAGCATATAGCATACCTCAACCGTTTCAAAGCATGAGGATTTTACCTTACTTTACTTTTGCGCGACTATCTCCTCCTGGAGGATGAGTCGGCTTCAATGAAGAGTGTTGGGAATTTGGGTACACTCCGCGAGTCAGCTTCTCTAGCCTTTGCACAACCAACTGCGAACTGCAAGGCAGCAGGGAGTTGCCAAAATGAGGTGGTGTGCACCAACTAACCGTCTACGAGACTGTGCACCATATTTTTTCCTCAGGGTTTTCTTCTGAAGCCTTTCCCGCAATCGGGTATCCCGCAAGGAAGCAGAGGTTAAAAATCAGGGTTTTCCTTCCTTTAGATGAAATGCCCTCCCGGGCTAACGAGCTACATCCGCCCAAAGCAAACTGGTTTTCAGGCACCCGTCACTCGCCCTCATCCCTTCTCCTGTTGGTAGAAGCAGTCCCGCTGGGCTCGTGCAAGCCAGAAGTTAGACTGGGTTGTCAGAGGCTATTTGAGACGCGCGCCATATGGGAGCATTTTATAGACAGTTCGAGCTCATCCCCACCGCCACCACCGGCTATGAAAACCTTTGGAACCTTGCTACTATTCTCAACTATTCGAAGCATGAGGATCCTCATCTTAGTGTCCATACCAGAGGAGTAGAAACATCATGAACCGGTCGTGGCGTACGAGAAAAATGCATGCAATTACAGGTTTGTATCAATTATTCTGTTTTCCACAACAGAAATGGGGCATCTGGTATTCACGTCGGACTAGTTTATATTGGTTTGCATCACGTAATGTATTCCTCATATCATTGGATTTTCAGGTGGGAATGGGAAGCCTGAGATGGAGGAAGATTCAACCCTCACTGCTACCGAAAAGCGTCATGCAAGCACTCGTCATTGCCTGTCTAATTTCCGTTCTCTGTGCATACGAACAGAGGTGGCGATGGATGAAGCGCGAGCGTGCATTTCCTAGTAAGTTATCTACTTTCGAATCATTCTTTCTTTTTTCTTTCTATAGATGCAGTTACCTGAAATCAAAAGCCGGTAGTGAGAAAATGTGCAGCACAGTCATAGACAATAAGTAGGCTGAGATAATGACCGGTGGTCCAGGCCTAGATGTCGCAGAGTGTTCGTTTGAACGTAACTGCTATATCTATACATCAAAGTGTTACACATGTGCTATGAACAATGACTTCATTGACGTTTTATTCCCAAAACTACTGTCGTTGAAAACAAGTCCAGCTGCAGGAGCGATTGACTTGCGGTATGTATGTATGTATGAAAGCACAAGCCTGTTCCAGGCAAAGTGCCGCGCAGTCGGAGACCTCACGTGGGCTAAGATACTGTCAGGTTGCCCAGGTCTAGACAGATATGAGGGGGGGAATTAGAAACGGTAGTGAGACGCCAGTGTGCTTCGGAATGCAGCACGGTGTGAGCCGCACAACCCAGAAATGCTGCACGACTGCACATCCGTGGTATAAAAGCCACACGCAGCAATTCCACTAAGTTCCAATGGACTCTGGTCATGTAGACAACGACCCGAACTTGATCATGAAATACGGTATGAGACACATGCCAAGATCTACGATGAGAAAGCTCGATGAAATATCAGGTGCAACCTAACGCTTACGACAGATTCACTGCCACTAGTGACTTCAATCACGTCTGGCCAAACTGAGGCATATTAGGCCATGCACAAATTATTCGACTGCAGGACAATGTGGTTGTTACCAGGTTTGTAATTCCGTGCATTCATAAAATGACTGCGCGTCACAAAGTTAGCAAAGCGTACGGGCAGATGTATATATGAAAGCACAAGTCTGGTCCAAGCAAAGTGCCGCACAGTCAGGAATTTTACGTGGGCTGAGATACTGTCAGGCTGCCCAGACCTAGACAGATATGAGATAGAAAATAGAAATCGTAGTGAGACTCCAGCGTATTTTAGCATGCAGTTTGCTACCGGTGGCCATTCAATTAAGCACGGTGTTAGCCGCACAGCACAAAAGTGTCGCACAATTGCACACCCGTGTAGATGGTAGCAAACAATCCGTCAATCGACATCGAGCCAAATCCCACTGTCGTTATTACTTATGTCTAGGCGTGTGTGTGTATATATGTATGTATGAAATCACAAGCCTGGTCCGGGCAAAGTGCCGCATAGTCATAGACTGCACGTGGGCTAAGATACTGTCAGGTTGACCAGGCCTAAACCTGTAGCAAGTAGTAAATGCGTAATTCACTTGCCGCAAACTAATAACATTATTTCTCCTCCAACGGTTCCTTAACCCAATATTACTTCATCCGATTGGCTATGATAAACAGCGGGAAATGTGAACAGCATAGTACAATTGGCATCTTTATTTCAGGTGTGCCCATTCCTTTATCACCGGCAGATTTCGCCAAGCCTGCATTTACCCGATGATTTTTACGAGAATACCGATAACCAACTTGTAAAACAAGCTGAGTCCAGGGCAAGTGCCGAACAGTCAGAGAGCGGTACGTGGCTAAGATATGTCAGGCGTTGCCAGGCCTAGCAGATTGAGGGGGAAATAAAATGAAAAAAATGGTACGAACAGCCACTTGTGTTCCGCATGCAGCTCATTAGCCGATTCCACTTAGCCGTAGCAGCACATAATGCTGCAGAGATTGCACATCCTGCCACGGGGTGTAAGATACGTCGGGTTGCCCGTCCGTGCCAATTTAGATGCGGCGGCTTTCGAGTAGCGCAGGGGGCGTGCAATCAAAAAATTTACTGGACGGTTTGTTGACCGGAAAAATGACACAAGCGATTAATCATATAATTAGGAGAAAAGGAAGTAAAATGAAAAGCTCAGTTACAATAGGTAAGAATTAATTAGATTCCGTAGGTTGTCATCAAAATTTAGCACTTAAAAATTTGTGGGAATAGAACACCGTAAAATCCATAGGCTTAGCAAAAGCTCCATATAGTTGAAGACAAACAACTGTCAGCTGATCAAGAGTATTAAACTAACAATAATTGGTCGCAGGCAGCTGATAACTAAGATTCAGACATACTTAAAAGTCATGCTCATGAATCTACTCTCTGTTTAGTCGGGGTGGAAGAAAATATGAACATTAAACTCGTGTTATGCAGTTGCATTTGAGCAGAATCCAGATAGTAGCTTTATATTTTTTGTGGGATATAGCCAGTGTTTAGTGCAGATGGATGCATTCAAACTTGAGAATTTAAGACAGCAAATTTTGGAGACCAATGGTTTACTGTCAACCATGCTGATAATGGTACTGGAAGCCTTTAAATAACGCTGAGTTCATTCACCATAGTTGATGATCTTTCCATGCATCACAAGCGTAGTCAGTTCAGTTCATCTTGTATAGCGTTTAGCCACCTCTACCTCTACTTACTTATTTTACTTTGTGCGACTATCTCCTCCTGGAGGATGAGTCGGCTTCAAAGAAGATTCTTGGGAATTTGGGTACAAAGCGGCGTCCCCAGCACCGCTCGGCGTTTGTTCGAGTCAGCTTCTCTACCATTGCACAACCAAAGTGCGACCTGCAAGGGCAGCGGGATTTTGCCATAAGAGGTGGGCTACCAGACTCTGTTTTCAAGGTGTTTTTCCTCCATGGTTTATATATCTCCCGCAGTCTTTTTTCCTTCCGGCGTCTGGTATCCCACAAGGCAGCGGAGGTTTAAAATCAGGGTTTTCCTTCCCTTAGATGAAATGCCCTCCCAGGCTAACGAGCTACATCTACCTCTACTGTTAGTAATAGCGTTATAGCTGTCATCATCATCATCTTGAACAGCATTACACTAGTAAAAATTAAAAAGTGATTACTTGTCATACAAAGAAGACATCATGAGGATTCTAAAAAATTAAGAAGGGTGGGACCTAAAAAGCTTCTTAACCTATAAAATATTAGGCACAGATATACTTGGATGAGGCGCCTACAACTCGAATCAAACAGGCATTTAATCAAGTGTTATGAACGATTAGAGCGACATCAGCATGACAGCTTCCTTGCGGTTATCACTGTCACATATTTCCCCCCTCATATCTGTCTAGGCCTGGGCAACCTGACAGTATTTTAGCCCACGTGCAGTCTCTAACTGTGCGGCACTTTGCCTGGATCAAGCTTGTGCTTTCATACCATATCATACCATACCATCACTGTCACACATCGTAACAAGCTTTCCCCTCGACTTCACTTGACAGAATACAAGATTATTCAAACACTCCAAGAAGATTGTACAACAAGACTGGCGCTGAACACGATTTTTGGCCATATCACTAAGGGCAAGAAGTCACTGCGAATTCCGATCTCTTGGATCACAAACTGAGAGATGACTCGCCACAAGTTTTCATTGGCTTGAGCCAAGCCAGAGTCTGGTCGCTATTACGAAGAACCCATTCCGAGTTAGGATTGGCAAACAAAACTACATTAGAAAAACGATGATTTCCCATTCGCAATACGTGGCCTAGCCAGCGAAGTATGTGTATGCTAATAGTCAAAAATGTAAGAATATATATACCATGGAACCGCGTCATGTCATGTGCAATCGAAGAAAGTATGGTATATGGTATGAAAGCACAAGCCTGAACCAGGCAAAGTGCCGCACAGTCAGAGACTGCACGTGGGCTATATTACTGTCAGGTTGCCCAGGCCTAGACATCGAAGACTGTATGAAACATGAACGATGTTGACCAAGCTATTCACAGAGTTAAGCCTATTCCAATGAAGAAACAAACTAAATAATTCACACAACGATTACCTCTTAGACCAATGAGATAATAGTGATTTGTGTATCCATTTGGCAGGTCTACTCAGTTCCAACCCCTTGGCTCCAGATGACTGGACAGAAATCGAAGCTCCATTGAAAGAATTCCTGAGAAAATACGATTATAAAATGACGTGCAACGAGAATCATTACCCAACAGAAGATTGCAACACAGCTATCGCGAATATCGCATTCAAATATTTTGAAATGGCCATTATAGCAGAGAAAATCGGAGCGGTTGTATCAAGAGTGTGGCGAATTAAATCAACCGGAGAACTATACGGTGCTATGCTGATTATCGATCCGAAAGTAGAAGAAAGACTTATACCAGAGGTGAGTGGCATTAATGTGTTCCGAACCGAATATCTGATACCAAAATTTCTTTCTTTTGAATTGATATAAGAGCTGATCATCTTGGAGTACGACAACGGTATGGCAATTAGGCAAACGGAGTTATTAGAATGGTATGCGATTGAGCATCCGACACCGCAAAATTATTTCGTGGTTTCTCAAATTGCATAAGATGCTCAACTGTACTGGTTATAAAAAATGTGGATTTGTTTTATTTATTATTTACATGAAATGCTTTATCAAAATTTGTAATATTAGAAAATGAAATCGTGTGTATATCGTGCATTGAAAAAATCCAATTTCGGTTGCTCATTTTGCAGATGGGGCCAGTGTTCAACACCAGTTATACTAAAATGAAGAGACAACGGATATATGTGCACAGAGATACACATAATAGTCTTTACCTCTGAAATATATATGAATATGATCCATGCCCAAAAAACATTAAACGACTGAGAGCATGACGCCCTTTTCAGAAAAACTGAGTAATCATTAGAATTAAACTTTAACAGTAAGAAAATACTTCGGTAATCTTCTTCTTCTTCTTGATACGACAGGGGGTCAAGCCCTTGTAAGCCGCATCTCTTTATATCAGCAACATAGTCCAGGAGAACCTCCGTTGAAGAAATCCTGTTCAGCTTCGTCATAATCATGAAGTCCATCAGAAGACATGCCAAGCAACAAGACGCAAAAAACAGAACGAGCGTACGGGTAAAAATAGGATTGAAGAAATATGAAAAGAAAAATAACAACCAGATTTATCCGAGATTTCAGTGCGAATGTCATGAGTCCAATTGAGATGTATTGAAAATAAATTATATCGTTGGAATTATAATTAATTCATAGTTTCAAGCCATAAGCGTATACTTAGTTTAGTATTATGCAAAGAAATTGATTAGCAATGTGAATGATAATTTTTAACCGTAGAGAATCATACTCTACCCACGGACATTGTGAAGGTCATGTATACTGAAAACATTATTGGTTTGAGCGCCTACTTTTCAAGGCTTTCTATAGTTCAGTTCAGTTTGCACTGGACATATATATATAGTCGACTGAGGAAGACAAGAACAGTGGATTGAATTTTTTCATTTTTGTCGCTAATCACTCAGTCAATGCGAATATGTTATCACAGGATATTGGCAAATAATTATTCGCATACCGTTACATTCAGTCCATTTCATGTTCAGTTCATTTCAGTTTGCAACAGCATATTGGCGAACAGCCCTCGAGGCTCCAAATTTCTTCTGTGGAAGCTGCAGAGAGCGCCTATACCACTAGCCAAAACTATATTATTTTTGTCTGTTTGGATCATCTTCGCCGATCGGGCAGCCAAGAGATTAGGTCACGGGTGATAATTAAACTAGGAAACACCGCATGGTATAGCCGATGCTTATAATAACTTCTCACCATCTTAAAATTTGACACCAAATCTAACTTGAATATTTGTAGTCGACACCAATAAGTAACAGAACATTTTGAGATTCTAATAATGTGTTTGTTTTGTCGTCGTATGTGTCTGTCTTTTCGGTAAGGCGTTGCTATCAAATGGCTAAGAAACAGATGAAGACTGCAATCCAAACGTGGTTTATCAGGGTTAGATGATCATGTAGAATTTCCTTTAATTTTCATTGCTTACCCCTTTTCAGGGGAAGCTCAGCGACCTACAAGAGTGTCAAGGGCTGTATTCCTACAATCATGTAGGGGGGTTGGGGAAAAAAGGTGGTATCGTAAAATTGTAGTCAATTACAATTCAATGAAATTTATGCAAAATCCTATGACTAGAAGTTCTCGAACCTTACGAAAGCTGACAATTTTATCTATTTCTAACCGAGATCCTTTCGACGACTCAACTAATACGACATCAGTGCTCCGAGACGGTTTTGGGTGAGCAGGCGAACGAAGCGTCGCGTTATTTACGCGTACACATCGGGGCGTCCGGAAATCATTCGCAACTGGAACGAGCAGAAATGAAATCTGAATTCATACAACAAACAATGGAGCTTTATTTTTGCAACGAATATGCGGAAGGAGGAGAGCATCGGGTGGCGATATATCCGACTGAAAAAGCCCTGGTAATGTTTCACTTTTCCTAAAATGCTAAACAAATTCTGATGCGTCAATTAGCAACCAGTCATTTGGAGTATGCTTACAACAGGTAGCTCTAAAGGAGTCGAACATTGATCTCTAATTGAGTGAACATAAGATTTATGTCTTTGCTTCAGCGAAAGTCGATTGCCCGCATACGTCTAATAACGAAGAAGCTGTAGTTTATTGAAACTATCCATTGTTCTCCAATTACAAACCAATACGATTACCTAATTAACAATGAAATGGTTTCTCTTTAATTAAGTTGGCTCTAAGACTAGACAAGTACGCGATATTCTTTTGAATCATATTGATGACAGTTATCATTTGCTGTATGGAATATAATTCAGATGGAATAAAACTTGGATTTAACCCCATCCATATTTGTGTGCGAAGATCAGATTAAACGTGTTGGTCGTTTTAACCTTATCAAGTAGTCGCTTACATGTTCAATTGTTCTATTTGCCGGAGGACATCCATTGAGACACTTGTTTCAAGAATGTGCAGATTCACCTTATCCATGTACATCTTAATTTTACGAATTAATTGTCGGCGCGACGTGATATTTTTCTGCAATTCTCTTTCTCACATTCGGTAGACTCTCCGTGCATATTTAAAGCGAGGTTTCACTCTTATATGCTAACGAGCATCACTCGTGGTATACTCTACATGTTATGTACTATAAGTTTGCCCATTTCCATTCCTGTCTCAATCCTGTGGTGTGGTAAAGTGATTCCTTTCATAACCATAAATCTTCAAACCCTTGAATCAAATCACTGCGTCTTTTATATTGTGGTTCATTTCGTTATCGCATTATTGTCACATTGTCACATGTATATACCGTTGACCTAAACCACAAATATTTAACCCTTTTCAACCAAATATCGTAACATTTTTCAGCCCTACTTCGAAATGTTCGGGTTCAAACCGGCGCTATGTGGAGAAGACTTGGTTGGGGTTTGTGATAACCAGTGGTTCGCCACGCGTTGCTTAGTGACGAAGATAATTGACTCCCAAAGTTGTACCAACGAGTGATCTGGTATCAACATCTCTTCGAAATTGCAGCAAAATGCATGCATAAATATTTTCACTGAAATGACTTTGTTTTTTAACGTTAATTCGACGCGGGTTGAGTAATACAATTTTTGTAGGGTTGAGCGACAAATTTGGTAGAATTTCTCTCAAATGGAAACCTAGAGGGCTGCAGGTATTGAATACTTTTCTCTGGTCTGTTTCTTTAAGATCAGTCCCTTTAAAAGCCTAATTACATGTATCTTGTTAGTTTCAATGTTCTTGTGATGTATATTATGCGGTTGTTTTGTTCATCAAAAGCGTACGATGATAGCGACGGGCAGTAAATAAAATACCGGTAAGCGATAAATGAAGCTCATATTCATGTGTCACGTCATTTATGGATTTCAAAAGTCCACTTCTAATGTGTTCTGAACGCTTGATGCCTGAGTTAAACGACATAATGTTTCTCAGAAATCTTGGAGGGTCGCCAAAAAGATCAAGCATTTGGAGAAGATCATCCTGGCTGACGAAGTTGAATGGTTTCGTTAAATAAATAAAAACAGCATATCATGACAAGCGCTAATCCAGACACTTTTCTTGTGGTTGCCTGAAAGTGATGTGTTTGTGGTGACTTTATACAAAAGCGGTTTCTCCAACAAGTCGATTCCCAAGTTTACTGTCCTCCAATGTGAAAAAGTCAAAAGCCAATTGATCGTAAAATAACGATTTATTTGTAACCTGAATCTCGG
>JACCGJ010012130.1:0-43841 GCA_013407085.1 Atriophallophorus winterbourni
TATCAACAAATACATGAAATAAAACAGTGATTTTACAAATGTTAAGGTCGAACATAATTACATATTTTTTTCGGTAAAAACCGATAAAGAACAATCATGGCCATGGTAGCTTGCATAAAACATAAAAAATGAATAGCTTATGGAAAATTAATCAATAAAACTCAGAATTTTCAAAATATCAATAAATGTGTAAATTATATGAAACGGAATAATTACAATTTGGATATATCCGAATGTAAGTTTATTCATGAATTTTGTTCAGTATTTAGGTTCAAACAGGATAAACGGATTTCTAAATTCAATTCATCGAATCCAGCAAATGAAAGCTGTTATCGCCGTTTCATTTTTGTGAGAGTTTATTTTCTTGTATTTCAACATTTCTGGAAAGTAAATTCTTAAAGAAGCTGAAGGTCTTTCCAATATATAGGTAACGAACTGGAGGCTTGCGATGTCTTGAAAGAAAAAGTTATTCGTATTCATTACATTCGAAACGCGACGTGGCATGAAATTTATTTAGCTTTTGTATGGACAATGCCAGATATACTGTCGCATATTAAATCTTTCAAAACGCGTTTGCTGTTCATCATTATTTCTTCATCACATTCAGCTTGAATTTCTGAGGAAAGCATAGATACAAGATTCAAGACTTATGGTGGATAAAGGCAACTAGCTGTAAAATACCATAGGATAAATATATAAAATTTAATAATATTGTAAATTTAATGTTTTTGTCTAAGTACTTCAAATGACGAGAAAATGTAATTCAAATTGTGACATGGGAGTAGAAACTTTCGACCAGAAATACATATTTGGGTATTTTGTTTTTCCAAGCAAGTGGTGTAAGATGGAATCTGTGAAGGGGTTCCATTAAACTAATATTCAAAATAAAAGGTCACAACATTTGTTTGATGATCATTTTGTATGATGAGGAAACAATTTTGCGGTCGGCTGTTCCACAAAACGCATATACGGACTGTGTAGAGTTTACAGCGAGAGTTTAATGGAGAATGTACAGTTAGATGTTAGCATTGTGACTGCGGATCGGGAGAAATTGAACCAGTTTTTAAAATGATGTATGGGTAGAGGGGAACTCGTATAGATTGTTCTGTTTGTTTGGATTAGGTCATCTCGGATAGGTCTGCATTTAATGGTGCACAATTCATATCTAGTCAGTCGCTGGTAAGACGGTAGAATATGCAATACAGTAACCGTTTTAATTGCCTTATGGTAAATCCTTTCGAGGAGCTAGATGTCATTTTCCGTCCATGGATCTCAAGCCTTTTTTGGATAGTCCGCAACTAGTTTTATGTAATATTGAGTATCTTAGACAAACAGTGGTGATAAACGGCCGAAAATCTGTCTGATTAATCCGAGTACGCTGCATGCACGCTTATAGACAGCATCGCACTTCAAGCTGTTTTTTTACATTTCCGCACACCCAGATACCGAGATCTTTCTACGATATACTCCACTCAAGCGAGTTACTGCCAAGCATGTATCAGAAAAAGAAGTGTTTTTCAACTTGCAACATTATGCACTTGCAAAAGTTGTTAGGCAGCTTGTTTTGAATTGAACACTGGTGCAGCTTATTTCATTCTGTTTGTAAAACTAGGCATTCCTCAACAGTGTTCAACCTCAGCCAAAGTTTTACATCGTCAGCGAAAGATCAAGTTTTCATCGTACAAGTTTTGGTAGGTGATTTATAAATAATATGAAAAGTAATCGACTGATTACTGAACTTTGTATAAATCGCTCGGTGCTCAAATAGTTTGGGAAATTTCGCCATCTATTCTGATTTTCGCTTTGCGTTTAGACTGGTAAATTAAAAACCATGTTTATAGATTTCCAATGACGCCAAAAACCTTCAGCTTCTAAAGAAGTTCGAAATGATTAACTCAGTCGAAAGCTTTAGATATATCTGAGTAACAGGCGTGTATGGAACTCTCTTTGTCTAGTAGTTGCGTCCTATCGTTTAGAGTCGCAAATAAGCCAGACATGCATGTATTTTTGTTTTCAAATTCATGTTGTGTCTGATTTTCGACCGTACACATAATATTTTGCAACATTATGTTGTGGGCGTCAGGTGAAATTGCTGAGCGGTAAATTTCACCCGGGATGCAGTTTTCTCCTTATTCACGGCGCAAGCTACACCTACACGAAAGCTACACACTTTCCTCCATCTTTAATCGTGTATCATGGTAATACACAGCTACTTCACCAGTTGTGTTGAGCGTTCTCTTTGAAGCAGGATCATGCTGGGAATTGTCAGCTCACCTGAGAATCAAACCACGTCTCGGTTACAGCGATAATTTCAGCAGAAATCTGATTGCTGAAATAAGGTAACTCAGCTATTTTGTTGCGCAAATACAGCACATTTGTGCATAAACAGCAAATAACGCGGATATCAAATAAGATCAGAAGATAGGCTCCGAGCGGCAGGAAATTTGTATTCGCAAAAACCGCGAACAAAGTAAAAAGTGTACAGTAATAAAGACAAAAAATGTTTAAATCAAACACCCTAACTAGGCCTGTTAAGTCTTATTAAAGTGTTTCGCATGAACCGATTATAATTTTAGAGGGTTATAATACCTGTGTACTTTTTGAAGTATATTGTGCATACAATATTTCATTTTTGTTTGCCTTTGTACATGTCATTTTAAGAAGCAAATTGTCCCATAATGATAAATGCTCACAATAACGTACTAAAATTGAGAACAACAAAAAACTCAAAGCTATATCCCGTACCACCGCAAGATGCTCAGATGCTTTAAGAGAATTTCCTAGAAGCCGACCAGCGGAGTGATGTCAACGCTAGCTGCGAATCAGATGTTATTCTGCTAAAAAAACGTGAAAGGGCGTCTACCGGCGGCCCATTATCAGAATTCCTTTACCTACATAAATAATATTGAAATAAATATTTTTTGAAGAATCTCAGTGTAATCTGCACCAGAGACACTTTTCTCAAGTAGACGAACTCACGTCATTTATCAATGGTACCAGCTATGTACAATCATGTTTATGAGCTCGATAATGCCTGATTTAATAACCCACCTTTGTCAGCACCCAAATTCTCCTTATCTTGAAGAACCCGGTTTACTGAGAATAACTCATAAAAGTCAAAAACGATGGAAGACGTTCTTTCAAACTCATACTTGCTCCGTACATATTCACAGACCAAATGTCGCATATATGCTGATATTCCGTGGTGAGACATAAAAGGTAATTCAAGCAATATGGATAAACCTGACCAACGCAGTGTGATTTTTCTTGGTCTTTTCGAACCCATTGACAGTGTTTCGGGTAGTCAAATACATCTACACGATTAAAAACAGTGGCTCTACTTTGCCAGCAACATCGGAGCTGACCAGTCAGTTGTGATGGACACGTTCAGAATACCTCTGTCAATAAATTATGAAGGTGTCGTGCCACAACCTCTGAAAATAACATTTTTAACAAGAGGTATGCTGGAATCAATTAAGGCCAACTTAAAAGCAAATCTTAGGAATCTTTGAAGGATATCAGAATGAGTGATTCTATACTTTCTACGCCGAAGCTGCCTAATGAACCACGGCTTTTACAATCATACGAGACTCGGATTAGAAACACTGCAGCAATCATGGAAAACGACCGATGTCCGACTCTCGAAGGGTCGGACAAATGGACGATCTTTCTGCTCCATTACTATATACGAAAAAACAATCAATTGCATATATACAGACGCACGATCCCTGGTAAGCAAACTAGCTGAAATGAAATACATCTGAAACCAGCACTTACTGGACGTCATAGCGATAACTCAGACATAGTTCCAAACATGACACGGTTTCGGAGAGATTGCTCAATAACAGGTGGTGGAGTAGCTGTTTACCGCAACGTTTAGACAGTACAGTAGTTGCAGATACTGATCGCGATCTGGAAGACAGTATATGGTAACTTAAAGCTCCAATCAGGCGACAGTTGCATCGTTGGTGTAGGTTACCGTTCGCCATCATCATTAGATGCGCATAACGAAAAACTTCAAAAAGAAATGCTGTACGTCGAAAAACAGCGCAATTACCAATTATTGGTTATGGAAGACTCCACTCTGCGTCAAATATATAACCGAGTATATCATCAACCACGATCACTAGACTACAAAATTCGCGACTGTTCGTTTTTGTCTTCTTGTATAATCAAGTTGTCGAACACGCTCGTCAACGAAATTTCAACAGACATCAGTTCTAGACCGAGTCTTAACCTCTGAAGCCACGCCGCTGAAGATGTTCAGTATCACCCTACGCTGGGTCGAAGCGACCACCTCGTTATGCTCTTTCAATACGTCTGCAACGCCATTAGAATGGTAACGTAAACGAAACGAAAAAGAAACGTTGATTATATTAGTTTGATCCGGACTCGCATTGCACAACCATGACAGATTACATCAAGAACATGATACATTTAAATTCTAACTATGTCATAAAACATAATAGCAATGAACCCTACTTCAGAATTCGCAGTCGCACAATAACATTTTTGACTTAGCGAAATTTCCCATGGGCTATTCACAGGGTCGCCAGAACAGAATCGACATGAGCAAACTTTCGCGAATTGCAGAATAAAGTCACAAATCTCATCCGGGAGGATAAACAATATCACTAGCTTCAGCTGACAGTAAAAACGGAGTGAAATCCCAAACTGATTTATCGAACCATTAACAACACTACAAAGCTGGAAACCGGTGTTTTTTCAATCATGACAGATAAGGAGCAATAAATTCAGCCAATTAGTGAGAAGATAGACATTACAATGTTGAACAAATTTCTTGGTTTTCTCCTAATACCACGTGGATTCTAATCGGATAACAGTGTTTGTTTTTAATCTGTTTTGTGACTACCCATCAGTACTAAGTCCTTCGACATGTTCAAAAAGTTTATCACAACGGTCCACATTGGAAGCACTGGACTATAGTTTCGCCCCTATTTGAGCTCATCAGCAGTGCATTTCCTGCCTCGGGTCTGCTTCGAACCCAGGACCTTCACCATTTTAGTCTCACGCCTTACGGCCTGAGCTACCGTCCGCCGTTTGACCGATCGCGATTAATTCTTCATAAATGTTACTCAAGACTGGCACATTTGAGTAGCGTCATATGCCCGACCAGTCGATAAGGAGCCAGCAACATATGTTGTGGTCGTCCAACCTATCTGATTTTCTTGTCAGGTCTTCCCATCAGATACAGTGTGAGCTAACACCGATTAAATCTGACGAGCATTGTTGTTTCAGAGTGTTTGGAGAATTCGTTCATTATGTCTTGCGACTACTCATCAGTACCAAGTCCTTCGACATGTTCACAAAGTAATTCACAACGGTCCACATTGTTGTAAACCTCTCACAAAGAGATTTCCTGACTCGGATGTGAAACCTGGACAAAGATAAAAGAAGAAATAAAATGACTTCAGGACTTCGACAACCGCTGTCTCCGCACCATCGCTGGAGTTACTAGCCACCATCGTATATGTCACGCATCTATCCGTAATAGAATCATTTGTAGCGACGTAGGTATCGAAAACCAAGTTAACATGTATAGACTTTGCTGGTTATGCCACGTATTGCAAATGGGATATCATCGTTTTACTAACGCGGGTTTATTGGCCATTCCTCACTTGGAATGGCGACCTTTTTATTATGGCAAGAATCTGAATTGGCTCAAGGATATGAAAGCTTTGACTGTTAAACAAGCTGCAGTTGTTAACACCCGTCTCCGCACAAAAGAGCATACGGATTTTATATTATCTTCTCAACAACAAATGCAATTCACAATCGCCAAATATCTTGTACACTACTTCAATTAGTTGGAGCAGTTTCTGAGAAACGTTTTACTCCTGACATAGAAACTTAGTCAGAACAACGAGCACAACTAAGTATCATTCTGAATAACAACTTAAATTGGTCGAATCACTTAACAGCCTATTGAAATTCTTAGATTATCCAGTCGTGCAGGCATGGACAAGACAATTCAGCTTATTTAGCAGGCACAGCGTATACAACGATCGCCATTGAGTATCACTCAAGATTACACCTTAAATTGGTCGTATCACTTAACAGCCTATTGAAATTCTTAGGGTGTTCAGTCGTGAAGACAATGACAAGACCACTCAGCTTATTTAGCCGGCACAGCGTGAAAGAGCAAGTTGCTCTTAATTCTTGAGGTTAATTATTTTATTTCTACGTGTTAATCAACGAATTTATTCGATACAGTCAGGCAAAACATTTCATGGACCGACCATTGTTAATTGATCCAAACGTAGTGCAATAATGTCCAGAATGGCTTGACTCATAATGGTTCTCAGGTCCAAAGAAGAAGAAGAAGAAGAAAATGACTTTATTCGTACACACAAATTTTCAGCTGTTACAATAATTTCACCACAAATTTAAAAAATGACAAACATGTCCCGACATCGAGTTACAATTTGTCGACTGAACGATTTTTCTTGTCCGTCTTAATTGATTGACATACGATCCAGTTTACTTGCAAAAGTTTTTGGGTCAAACGTTTCACTGCAAGTCCCGGTATCTCGTACTTCATTCTAAAGTGCACGTCCAAATTTGACCTCAGTTGATCCGAAAATATTTGATGCATTTAACCCTTGGAGAAATTAATTGTATGCACGGCCGATTTGAAGGCCCCGCAAAATGGGATTCATCGACATTTGCTTAAAAAACTGGCATCTATCATAGATGCTTCGTTGACCCATATATTCCAAAGTTCCATGGATTTTGCTAGCTTGCCTAGAAGCTTGAATCAAGTTATCATCAAGCCGGTGTACAAGAAAAGGTTTTCCAGTTTACAAGTCAACTATCGATCTGTTATATAAACATGCGTTTGTGATGGGATAGCGGCAAATGAGCTTGACAATTTCATGCTGAAATTGAGAAACTTGAACGCTGAACCACATGTATACACCAAACATTGATCATGTATCTCGAATATTTTAACGGCGAGCGAACACTGATGCGAGCTAATAGATTCTGGTGGTTCAGTTGATGTATTTTTCAGCGACTTTAGCAAAGTGTTCGATTGTGTACCACATGACCGAATGATTGCGAAGCTGAATGCACTGAATATCGAAGACACTCTGCTATAAAAGATTGCAGATTTTCTGTTCGAGCGCACGAGTCTAGTTTGTGACAAAAAACACATATTCTAAGCCTAGAGATAAGACCTCCGGTGACCCAGAGTGGTACGCTCTGTTCATTTTCTGTTAAAGACGTTTATTAATGATTTACCGACTGTGATCCACTCGATACGCTTGTTATTTGCAGAAGATCGTAAACGGTTACATCTACACTTGATGCAAAGAATGATCTCGCAGGAAGACATTAAATAATTGTGGCTTCTGCAGATTAACGTCCAAAGCTGTGCTTATCTTCACATGGGATCTGGTCGATCGCATTAAAATCTGACCAGTGGATGTCGAGAAAGACTTGGAGTTATAGTGTTCGATGTTAATGACTGTATGGCATTGAAACGGAAATTTTCCGCCTTATTTTGTTAGTCCCAGACCAATGAGTTACAATTTAACCCTGCAAATTGTAAAATGCAACGGCGTGGAAAATCTCTGCGCCAAACACATCAGCTTGGCACACAAGATCTAGGCTGAAATACCGCAACGAATGATCCTGAAATCTGGGTGTCATTTAACCTCAAGCCTGCAAATCATTGCTGAAAGTTTAAAATAAACCCTGCTGTATCTTGAGTGTACTTATAATGATATTCAGAATTTTCATTATACAAACCTCATCCCGGTTAATTAAATTGTATTTGCGTTCTAAACAAAGTTATGCTTGTATGCCACTGTTATATAGGGTTCGTACAACGAACCACGATGTTCAAACACAGAATCACTATGTGATAGTGGTGTGTAAGGGATGGGGATGTGAGCAGCACATTACTTTGGTATTTGCGTTCTCTTATGTAATCTTCAATCCAAGTCTAGGATGGATATTTAACTACTTGAGTGGATTTACCATCGTGCAACAAAGTTGGTCCCTGTTACAAAAATTTGACTTTCAATGAGTGTATGTTAAAATTAATGTACACGATTTTATCCAATGACGGATACGAATTGACCTAATATTACCATTCAAAATCTGGGATACTGAATATCATCACCTAAAACACTTGCTAAAGCCCAATTGCGTTTTTCGATCACGAAAATATTCAAAGATTTTCGACAATCCGCATTCCTAAATGAATATTCGTCGTAATTACTTCTCGATCAGAATTTCTTTCACATGGAACATTTTGCGTGAAGTAATCATATGCACAGTCTCAGTTGAGGGTTTCGCTAGTAGGCCTAATTAATATATGAATAACCAAGATTACTTGTTTTTCTGGTTCCAAGGTTCTTCAAACCGTGGTAATTTTTTGGGATAAGCTCCCAGTTCCAAAAATGCTCCAATGGCACGCGTCTCATATAGCCTCTGACAACCAAGTCCAGTTCCTGACCTGCACGCGTGGTCCTGTGTGACCCGGCGAAACTGCTTCTACTGACAGGAGGAAAGGCAAAGGCTGCTGGCTGACCAGCATGCTTTGGGCAGGTAGAGCTAGTTAGTCCATGAATGCGGTCCACCTGGGGGATGGAAAACCCTTATGTCAAACCTTTACTGCCTCGTTGCTACAACCAATCATGGAAAAGGCTTTAGGCGTCAAGCTCAATGAAAAATCCCATTAGGCATTCCCAAGTTCTATTCAACTTCGCCCTGCCAACTCCTGCGACTGCATCGTTGTCCAAACGTATCAGCCTATCTGTTCCTTTGGTTCCAGTGGTGCTGTGTAGAGGGAGCACTTGCTTCATGGGCAACAGCTTGTTCTTCACTTGATCACCCTATTGCGACAGCGCCGCCTGAGGTGGCTTGGTCATGTCTACAGAATGGAAAATGGTGGTATTTCGAAAAATTTACTCTATGGTGAGTTGCAATTAGGAAGTCGACCATTGGGCAGACCGCACTTGCGGTACAAAGACGTTTGCAAGAAAGATATGAAAGCTATTGGCATTGACTACGCGAATCGGGAAGAACTTGCTCTTGACCGCTCACATTGGAGGCATTTTGTAAAGCGTCGTCTGCAAGCTGGAGAGGAGCAATCACAGCTTTCGGGTGCTGAACGCAGATCACGCCGCAGGCGTGCAACTGATGCAATACAACCGAGTTCTGACTATCGTTGCCAGCGCTGCGGGAGAGATTGTTCCTCCCGAATCGGGCTGTTTAGTCATTTCAAAAGCTGTTGAAAGTGAATATTTATGCGATTGTGATGTACATCCATGGTCGGGCATCGACTGAAAGAGGCCAACAACTGCTATTTCTACCATAAACATTTCTGAGTTCTGAGTTCTGACTCATTGAACACCATAGCTGATACTACTACTCTCATAGTGGATTATGCGTTGCATGCGTTATACGGCGAGCACATCAGCCGCATCCTTTAATACGGTCTTCCAGCTGCCTACCCTCTAACTAGAGAGAGTATTATGCGATGGATCGAGTGCAACCCCGTGCAACAAAGATTGTTCTTAGCATGAAATCGTTGATATATGGAAAGCGTCGAATGAAACGCAAATATTCTCAGCTCGAATACGTCCAAATCAGGTATGATTTGATTATGACAATGCGGATCTTGCTGGGAGCGTATGATGACGTGATGTCGATATATTTCACACTCATGGCGTATGCCAAAACGAGAGGTATGTAATGGTAAACTACACAAAATCAAAACAATGTTAATTAATACAGCTCTTCACAAACAAACAAATATATTCATCTTCATATTGTTCGTATTGAAAAGGCTGTTGCCACTAGATAAAGACGATGGAGCAGCTGAAAATTGGGATGCCATTAGTATTATCCAGATGAATGAATATTCCTACAATTTTAAGTCACACCACACAAGGAGGAGATGAAGCACGGGGAATATAAAGCATTTTATCAATGTTATGACTGTGGTACAGTAGTAGTCGAAGAAATACATGGGTATGGTACATGAATGAGAATACACAATATGGACAACAGCCTACTTCAGGTTTTGCAACAACATGCTGAGGTTGGTATAAAGTCATGTGTAGTGTTTGAGTGGTGGAAGTTAGTGCATTTGTGAATGTTGCGACTTGGGTGAAAGGAAGAGGAACGTCAAGTTGATGGTTCCATGTAGTCGACATTCAGTCTGTAATGGAAACTTTCGGCGGGGTCCGTTATGGTGTATTGTGATAAACATTGAGTGTCTAGATATCACGCGATGGGTTCGAGGGATTGCGTAATCGATCGACACGTACTAACACGAAGGAACATGGTGATAAATCAGGGTGAACAAGAGTAGAGAGTGTGTTGTTGCTAGAATCATGTGGTTGAAAAGACAATTGGCGTCCACTCAGATGAAGGATATGGAACAGCATAAAAATGGAATACGTTTAGTCTTATCCGCACAGATGAATGATCCCTTAATCCCACGGAGAAGACGAAGCAGACAAATTCCTAGTATATTATTATTGCTATGATCTTATTGCAGTAGTGGACAAAAATACATTATTTTTGTTCTGGGAACAGAATACACATAGTAGTGTCTAAAATACACATGCCAGAAGATATTTGCGAAGTTTTTGTTTGAAGTGGTGGACGCTCTTCTGTGGCATACCACCGAATGAAATCTGGACGCTCGATTGGCTCGTTAGCCACTAACTGTCTTGTGCAAGCTGAACTGAACTGAACTGAGCTGAAAGTCATCGATAAAAAGTGCGCGCGAATGTATACAGAAGATGTTGTAACGAAGGCTGAATACCACTGTACCTTTAACTTGAGCGCACTTCATCTTTGTTCTCTTTTTCCCTTTCAGATCGACGGCGAGGTCCTTGGTCGTCCGTTGGTCGATACAATGAGCGATACACACATCCTGGAAAGCAGTGACTTGTCGTATCATTGACTGCGTGATTGCGCGCACGTTTCGAATAACTTTCCTTTGTACTGCTTGACTTTTACCAGTCACGGCTGTGCATCATTCCATACACCTTTGTGTTCCGACTTCGGTAGTTCTCATTTGGTGTGTGTGCTATCATTGTGCTTGTTGTAAACTGAATCTTTACCTCAACCGCTAAAACGTAAACCCCGAGTTCCTTGCGAGTAAGCAGCGTATATAAAAAAATGAAGCAGAAATTGATCAATTTAAACAGAAATTTAATCGAGCTCAAAATGAAGACGGAATGTGAAGCGTAGATCTATGCACCCTCGACCGGCACGAACCCCACTTAGTTCCCAACGGATTTGCTATTCCCGTTCGGCACTCAACCGGTGCAAGATGGAGGCCAGTATTTAAGAAGCTATTAAAATGAGACTGATTTTCCAATTAGTACCACAGGAATCGAGCTGTCCATTTTTGAAAATCGGAGCAAATACTAATTCTTTTTTAATGAATCGGAACGCATTCCTCAGTCCAAATGTTGCCGAACAGCGCTTGAATTTTGCAAATGAGAGCGAATCCGCTGTGGAACAACGAAGGTACCAAGGCCTTAGCACCGTATGCCTTATGGAGCCTAAAACTCCGGAGTAGATTGTAAATCTCTGATTGAGTGTGTGCCTTGAGAGAAATCGACCATTTGGTACAGTGTTCCGTATCTTTAAAATCAGTGGATGGAATGTCAGTCAAACTTTACCTTAAAATGTTTTGCTCATGCGCTTGGTGAAAAATCTAGTATAAAAGCACAAGCCCGACCAAGCAAAGTGCCACACAGTCAGACCGCACGTGGGCTAAGATACTGTCAGGTTGCCCAGGCCTAGACAGGCCACACGTATCACTACGGTGATATCTGATCACACGCTGCCAATAGTTCTGATGAGTTTGAACAATTTACTGAAAATGCCTACAGCCTCCGAAAATTCCATTTCCGCGGCCACCAACTTGTCGGTCAGTACTAAAACTGGCAAGCAGTTTGTGATTACTAAGCCTTCTTGACACATTATGTATTTAATCAAAAAAAGCAATTGACGTTGGTCCATCAGTTGGAGAGAATTCGCAGCAACCGAGTGTTGAGCTACTCAGGTTGTCAACGCGGCAATTTTCAAGGAGGTTTGAATCCCACTTCATTACTCATACATAGCAAGTGGTTAAGAATCTACCAATTGGTAAATAAATCGAGATCAAACTGCGATTTATCATCTGATGACGGTTGATTTCACCACATCTCGGTATCTCGGTATGACTAGAGTCGCCCAGTCAACGGGCGCTAGTATGAGATTTGAAGACCACCAACTGTTTCTACAGAACCCGATTTACTTGGTCAGACGTTTGTTTGTTTCGAAGTGGCCTGTTATATCTCTAGCTATGATGCTCACCATAATTTTGGAGATTACTGGAAGAAGGATGATAGGGGCTGTTGAAAGAATCAGAACCATCATTGGAAAAGTGTTCTGTCGCTTGCATATGAACTGTGTCATGAGTAAAGGAATATTTCAAAGGTGGGAGATTATTCAGCTTCGGTCTGGCGGCATTTCCACGGGTACTTTTTGTGTGATATTTTCGAAGTGCGCTCGCTCCGCCACCGGTGGTAATGTTTAATTTTCTTTAAGTTTGGATGTGATTTGTTGGTACGGAAAAGTTCGGTTTTCACATAACACAACCCACTGCATAAATCTTTCTCGATTTCTGAGGTGCCGATCAACGGGATTGCATTATTTAATACCTTATTACACAAAGGTGTCCCGCAAAACACGTGAAAATATAAGGGCGCTCTATTCCTATTTCATCAACTTTTCTACGTTTAGTGGTGTTTGACTACGCTGTCCAAATTTACCAGTTTTGTTCAATCTTGTAATTTATGCATGCAAAGCAGGCATACCGACACCGGACATTCAGGTAGGTTGCGATAAGAAACCTATACGGAAGCTCTGGCTACTTTAGACCGATTATGTGGTATGATACCACAATTCGGCAATCGCTCTTTCAACTTCCAGGTGCAAAGTTCTGTTACAGGATATTGATCCGATTAAAACTGCGCTAAGCCTCGACAAGGAGCTACTTGCAACTGTAGATTATTTTACTTATATGGTATTTGCATTACTAATACCGCGTCGTTATATAAAGAGATTTCAACTGGCATTTCTAAAGCCACGATAGCTTTTAGTAAATTGGATCATCTAATGCGTCCAGAAGGCTTTTTTCTAAAGATCAAGTGCGGAGTTCACAAGGCTACAGTTTGCGTAGTTTTACTTTACGAATGTGAAATTCGGACACTGACAAAAGAAGAAATAAGATGTCTGCAGGCCATCGACAACCACTCTCTCCGCACCATCGCCGGAGCTACTTGTCACCATCGTATATGTAACGCATCTATCCGTAATAGAATCATTTGTAGCGACGTAGATATCGAAAAACAAGTTAACATGCATAGGCTTCGCTGGTTAGGCCACATATGGCGAATGGAAATCATCGTTTTACTAACGCCGTTTTATTTGCCACTCCTCACTTGTAATGCCGTACGTGTAATTATGGCCAGACTCTGAATTGGCTCAGGTTGATGAAAGCTCTGACTGTTAAATAAGCTGCAGTTGTTACCATCCGTCTCCCAAGATATATATATATATATATCACAAAAGAGCATACGCATTTTATATTATCTTCTCAACAACAAATGCAAACCACAATTGCACAACTATCTCGTATAGAACTCAAAACAACGGAATATCAAAATCCACTGGTTCAATGGTTTGTAGCATAATTTCACATCATATTCAATGCAAAATATATGTTTGTTATTGGTTGAAAATGTGAACGGGAAACCAATTATTCGAGAAATTTGAAAATAAGAACAACGGTGTTGAGTTTTTAGTTAGATGAAAAAACAACACTGACGATAGATTTTGTATGTTAACAGAAACCATGAGCGAGTATTAAACAAAGAATTTCAATTAAAAATCAGGAAAATAGGTGCTTAGGAACAAAAAATCATATTAATCTGATGTACTAATTAAAGGTGAGCACTGTCCATACACAAATCAGGTTTGCAACTCA
Source organism: Atriophallophorus winterbourni (assembly GCA_013407085.1). Lineage (NCBI taxonomy): Eukaryota > Metazoa > Platyhelminthes > Trematoda > Plagiorchiida > Microphallidae > Atriophallophorus > Atriophallophorus winterbourni. Next base: position 14,030 of record JACCGJ010012130.1, read on the forward strand.
CGTTCTTTTACTATAAATATAGAAAGTGGAAAAAATATATGCGATTTATGAACAGAAAAAGGAAATTCCGACAAATGTTCAAATTTTAATAAATTCGTAAACGTTTGATTCAGTCAATAAACTTTTATTTATTCAATTAATAAATCTAAGAAGTTAACTAATGTTGAGATTAAAAGAAGCTACGAAACAATTTCAAAATTATGCGGGTAAGGTTTTACTTATTGATGATGCACCGATATTTTATAGACAGTCTAAACGTCTAAATGGTGGTAGTAAATAGAAAAATAGAAATAAATTAAGTAACAATAAACTTCAAAGTCAATGAAAATATATATTTTGCAATAAAATACGAAAATAAACGTCATTGAAATGTTCAACCTCGTATATTCAATTTACTCAACATGGGATTTCAGTTTCAGATTTGTACGGACGACTCTGTTATAACTTTTTCTATAAGCAATGTTACAAATTTAATTTCGGTGGAATTTTCTCTATCCAATTTAGAAGCTCTATTATTGTACAATAATCTTACACGATGAAATCACGCGTCGGGTATAAATCACAATTTAGGTCTAAAACTGCGTCTACTTCACAGGAAGGTGAATTCATTGTATTCAAGGCAAATTAATACCACTATGTGTAATTATATTTATAGAGATTCTAGTGACATTAGTTGTGCCGAATCTTCTAAAGAAATTAAAATTGTTATGTTGAAAAATGTTTGAGACCGATGAATTGGTTGGAGAAGATTTGAGAAACGTTTCACCACGGATATAGAAACTTAGTCAGAACAACGAACGCTTTTAAGTATCAATCAACATAACAATTAAATTGGCCGTATCACTTAACAGCCTATTGAAATTCTTAGGGTGTACATTCGTGCAGACAAGGTCTAGACCATTCAGCTTATATATATATATATATATATATATATATATATGATATATATATATAGCACAAAATGGCATAGGGATTTTATTTTATCTTCTCAACAACAAATGCAAACTAAAATTGCAAAAATATCTCGTACGGAACTTTAAATGTCGCACCAAATCAACAGAATAACAAAACTCCAGTGGTTAGATGGTTTGTAGTTTAATGCAACTTCGTATTTATTGCAAAATATATTGTTGTTAGTGGTTGCAAATGTGAATGGGAAACCAATTACTCGAGATATATGAAAATGAACACAATGGTGTTGAGTTTTTACTCACGTGAAAATACAACCAAAACGATAGACTGTTTGGTGAAACAGAAACCAGGAGCGTGGATGTAACATATACTTTTAGTTAGAAAAGTTTGAATATATGCGGCACAGAAACAAATGAAATCATTTTTATCGAAATTAATAATTGGAGATACGCACTACATATATGATAACGTATTTGCAACACTCCCGGTATTATTTATAATGAAGAAAGTGCGAGAAATATTCGCGATTTAAAAAAGAAAACAGGAAATTCCGACAAAATTTCAAATTTGTCCAATTTCCTAAATTTAGCTGAACAATTCGTTCATTATATTTTGATTCAATTATTCACTAAATCTAAGCAGACAGTCAAAGAAAGATGACAATGAAATTAAAACACATTTCGAAAAAAATTAAAGTTATGATAGTAAGGTTTAACTTAATGAAAATAAACAAATTTTATAGACACAATCTTAACGTGTACATGTGAATAAAAAATATAAATATACTGATAGGAGAGAAGTACGGATTCAATAAAGATGATAGTCTATGAAAATATTTATTTCGATACAAAAAGAACATACACCGCTTTGAAATTTTAACCACGTAGGTTCATTTTACTCAACATGGGATTTCAGTTTCACAATTGTACGGACGATTTTTGTTTATAAATTTTCAGTAAGCAATGCTGCAAATTTAAATTCGTTGGAATTTTCTCTATCCAATTTAGTCGCTCTATCATTGTACAATAATCTTATATGATGAAATCACGCGTCGGGCATATATCACAATTTAGGTCTAAACATGCGGCTACTTTACGGGAAGGTGAATTTGTGGTATTCAAGGCAAATAAATACCACTATCTAGTCACGTAACAAAGTTAGATCAAATCGTCATTTGAGCGATATATCTATAAATCTTCTTTTTTGAAATATATCTATAGAGATTCTAGTGATATACTCCTAAATAAATGAGAATATTGGTCGCATTAATTATGCCAAATCTTCTGGAGAAATGAAAATTGTTAAGTTGAAAATGTTTGAGACCGATGAAATAGTTGGAGCAGGTTTTGAGAAACGTTTCACTACTGACATAGACACTTAGTCAGAACAACGAACGCTATTAAGTATCACTCAACATGACACTTTAAATTGGCCGTATCACTTAACGGCCTATTGAAATTCTTAGGGTGACCATTCGTGCATACAATGTCAATACCACTCAGCTTATTTAGCCGGCACAGCTTGAGAGCACGTTGCTCTTAATTCTTGAGTTTAATTATTATTGGTTTCATATATCACGCAATCTGCAGCAAACACGAAGGTAGGTGTGACGTAGGGTGTGATTGTTTCGCTCTACTCGGGTAACACAATGCAACATCGATTTCTGAAAATAATGAGGAAAGCAACTCGGGTTTCTCTAGAATATCTCATGTTGAATATGGCGGTAATATCTACCGCTATTTGCTTACAACCTGACTCGGTCCCCACTCTGAAAATGCCGTACGAGCAATGGATTTCTGTTTTAAAATCCAATACAGTATTCACAGTCAAATTGCGGTTCTTAGATGAGCTAATTATAATGAAGTTAACTTTAATATATTAGGGTGAGTACATATAGTCATTAGAGAAGCTGATCATTTTTATAAGCACCTTAATAGTTCAAAACTAACTTGGTAGAATGCATGAAACTCGGCTGGTAAATAACCACCATAAGATGGTATTCAACCACTAAAATATTTTGTTGAGAAACTTGACATGCATGTACGAGATATGGGAGACAAACTCCGTATTTGCAATGATAAATTGGACATTGAATCCTCAATCATAGTTTTTAAAAACGCTCACAATGAAATTTTATGCTAATTGGTAAATGGAAACGGACGGGAGTTGAGCATGTCTGAACATTCTACTCACAAGAAGATCAGACGAAACACTATGTTTACACGACTACCGCAAGCCAATTTGGTCTGGGCAGTATACATATTACATGAACGCCGTTCTCGTGCAAATCCTATTCACGCAAGCAACTCGAATGTGCTCTGAATAAAAAATAGCTGAGCTAGTTGCTCTGATTTATTACCAAGAATACATTATCAGACAGCATATGCTACCAATAACAAAAGGGATACCCGCATCAACATTACCCTAGCAAATTTTATACTCCTGCGGTAATTTAAATGTGATGATTCAAGTGAACACTTGACATATACGGAAAAGCCATGATAGCCTTCACTCGCAAAACAATAATCAGACTGAAGCCTAAAGACTGACTACCACAGCAGGCAAACGCAATGTGTATTTATCAGTTGACGCGCTACTACGTAGCATGATACATTAGACGTACGACGCGGAAACTCATAAAGCGGATTTGCGAATATCACTCGAGTTGTCTAAGCAAAGTCTGTTATAGGAATGACGATAGTTCGATTCTAACTCATTTGATCGATGATGAGCAACTTGTGAAGCCTGAAAAGACGTTGTCAGTCACTTACACGGTTCCTCGCAACGCATCACGATGATTTAGCTGACGCATCATGCAGATAGCCGAGGCGATTGCAACAAAATATTTAGAATAAAAAATTTGCGTCCGCAAAATTCTAGTTTGAGATCTTGCCATACGTTGGCCAACATATATATTGACCAGATAATTGTAAATAACAAGACGAGACATTTATTGTTTATTGGTTGATATGGATCAAATCTGGGTCTCTTTTATTAAAAATGAATTGTGAAGCTTGATGAGAAATACAGAAAATAAATCCCTCCGCTTTCATTAAAATACAAACTTATGAAATTGGCAGATCCAGTTGATATTACTCATGCTTTTATCGTAGAAAGTTTGATCGCCACTATTCTAGTGTGTAATAACAACGGGAAGGTGAATTTATTGTATTCAAAGCAAATTAATCTGCTCACGTAAAAAAGTTAGATCAAATCGTCGTATGAGCGACATATCTATAAATTTTCTTTTTCGAAATATATTTTTAGAGATTCTAGTGATATATTCGTGAATAAATAGGAATATTGGTCGCATTAATTATGCCAAATCTTCTAAAGAAATGAAAGTTGTTATGTTGAAAAATGTTAGAGACCGATGAAATAGTTGTTGCAGGTTTTGAGAATTGTTTCACTACTGACATAGACACTTAGTCAGAACAACGAACGCCTTTAAGTATCACTCAAGATAACAACTTAAATTGACCGTATCACTTAATAGCCTATTGAAATTCATAGGGTGTACATTCGTGCAGATAAGGTCAAGTCCACTCAGCTCATTTAGCCGGCACAGCGTGACAGAGCACGTTGCTCTTAATTCTTGAAGTTAATTATTATAGGTTTCACATATATAACGCTGCTGAAAAACAACGTCTTGATTCTGAGGCTTGGTATGCATACACTTGAATTTCAATGGGTGTGGAGTTGTTTACTTCCAGTGAGTGTTTAAGAATAAAATAAATTGTTGGTAAACATCATACGGAAATCGGTGGAATATGCATCCCTTATTTACGACTCCGACTAAGCGGAATAAGATTTATATACGGGCCACAGCGTCGATCTAGACAATGTGGAAATATTAATACGCGGTATTAAACCGCATAGCGCAAGCCTACATTCGGAGGCGGTCGAAATTGCCAAGGCGGTCAATAAGCTGAATGTGGCAGAAATATCCACAATCAGGCGCTTGGCACTGCTGCGAAGGTAAATAGTTGTTATTTACCTTATACCTATTAGTTAATTAGATTTTTTATTTTCTCCAAAAATAGCTTTACCTTAGCCCCGTTAGTTATGCACTGCTACGCATGTGGGCCGTTGTGTTTAACTGACCTTGACCATGTTCACTTGTATTAAATTGATGTGAATACACGCTAGTAGGAAAATAGACCACTGATCCTCATCATTCCCACGAGACGTGACACAGTGTAGGCGTACTATAATCTGTTTAGTGATAAGGTCAATTCAGTGGTGGGGGGTTGAATACTATTTAACACGTTGGCCGCGATTTCCGATTCTGTAGTTAGTCGCTGCGGGCGGCATGTTGTAATTTTAAAGCAAAGACATGAATTTTGTTTCATTTTTGCCATATGTGCTGTTACAAATAAAGACATTCTTGCATAAAATTGTTTATTTTAATACTTTTAATTAGAGATTCATTGTATTGAAGCATAGATTTAGTGCAGGGGTGCGCAAACTTTCTATCCAACAGGCCACAACCCCTTTCTTTCCACAGAGACTACGGCCGCACATATTTCGTCCTGATTATAAAAGTCTGCAAGTGTGGTAACACTCGATTTTACATTAAATTGTATTTCCTAACAATGAAATCACATGAATCCAGCGGTAAAGCAATAACTATACATTTACTTGTTTCCATGTAAAGTGACTGTAATGATTCTTTTATTCTCTTTAATATACTTTAATCTTAGCGTAAGCGTGGCTCTCATGTCGACGATAATGCTGTCTGGCGTTATCCACTTTTAGTGTTTTTAAAACCTGCTCACATATAAGGCATATCATGCAATGGTCGACAGTTTCAATCACGAAGTAATCAACTTCCCACTCGGCGTTGAATTTCCTATTCTCATCAATCAAAGTGCGCCTTCTTTTCATTGGTAATATTCTTAAACCACGTGTAAAAGTTAGGATTAGATCCGATCGAACCCGCCTGCGAGGAAGTGAATCCAAATCATGATGCACCAGTCGATCTTCAATGAGGATTTAAGGCTTTGACCTAAGTCAGTGGTCGCTATGCCTACAACATTGCTGTAACCACCCAGCAACCCAATACAGATGAACGCGGTCGAGGTCGCATCACACAGCGGTCAACATGAGCAAAAGTACGTTACTAACGGCCGCATATCATACCTCTCACGGCCGCAGGTTGCGCACCCCTGATTTAGTGAATTGAAAGCGGAAATACGATTATCTTAAAAAGTTTTTTTGTAGGCGTGTAACCTATATGTACACATCGCGGTTTTGCAAAGTTCGCATGTATACATATGGCGCACAGCGCGGTTAACGTGTTAATCATGTTCCCCGTCCTGACTATCACCCTTGGTCTGACGAAGCTTCTGTGTCAGTAGTGAAACGTTAACTAAAAAATGTTCTAACCGATTGCACTCAAATTTCTATGCATCTTGTATGTCATTTATTCTTGGGTAATAAATCTACTTTAGTTCGATGTGAAAACACTTTTCAGAACTAATCAGAATGAAAACAAATTTATTCTGAAAAACGTTGGCAGAACAGTTAATTCAGAATAGATGAATCGTTAAAAATAGATTGTTCTTTCCTCGCAATCGAGAATATCTGATCAAGAACTGTTCTGGCTTGAAACCTCTTGAATATCTAAGTGTGATTGAATAAATTTGAGGTGAGCCAATCAAAATTATGACCTGATTTGCTACACCATGTAAATTGAAAATTTTCATACAGTCTCAAAAGTAAACGATGTCTTCGACGACAATTCTGACTTGTGCTGCTATTATATTTCTGGTGATTACTGATGGTGCGTTCAAAATTTATTACATCCTGTTCGTATATTTCTCATGATGTTATTGAGACAATGCAGATTTTTTGAATTATTTGATTGTTGAAATATATTGCACTAGAGATTGAAAACAAAGAAAACATAATTTTTTACAGATAGATGATTCACATAAAATTAAATTATTCAACAATTAGCACGTAAATATACTACTCTATATTTATGGATGATTTTATCCAAATATTCGGACTTCAAGCAATAATTGTAACAAAAATTCTTTCACATGATGTTGATACGATCGAATATTAATTATATTTTCAACTTCACAGTGTGTATTGCGAATGTTGCTCTTCAAAAGTACGTGGACGAAAGTGTAGAAAGCATTAACACACGCGATCAAGATGAAGGTAAGTCAAAATAAATTATTATTGATTGACATATGAATAATTGAAACTTGATTTATACAATAATTATGTCTCAAAGAGATGTTGGACAAAAGAATTACATGTGAGAATATATGTTTCATTATGTGTTATAGAGAAGTTGTGATTTTAGGCCACAGTTTGGTTAGGTTGGTAAAACCAAACTGTGTAATCACGTATGCTAAAACCTATGCGTGGGTTTGAACACATTAGCACGAACAAAAACCGTATTTTCATACATTTCCATCACACACACCTCAAGACCGTTTTCATGTTGTTATGTTTTCGTGTTATATTTTCCAAGTTCAATGTCTAAAATTAAAAAATTGAATTTCGCAGTATAAATTTGTTTATCATCACGTAACGTCTACTTGCATAGTTTACACACTAGAATTGTGGCAATCAAAATTTCTACGCAAAACTGATAAGTAATGTGAACTTGATTTGCTGATTCCATAAGTTTATTAATTTAATGAAAGCGGAGGGATTCCTTTTCTGTATTTCTCATCAAGCTTTACAATACATTCTTAAGAAAAGAGAAATAGGTCTGATCCATATCAACCAATAAATAATAAATGTCACGTCTTATTATGTAAAAATATGTGGTCGATATGTATGTTGGCCAAGGTAAGGCAACCTCACAAACTAGACTTTTTTGACGCATAAGTTTTTTCTGAAAGTTTTATTGCAATCGCCTCAGCTATCTGATTGATGTATCAGCCAAATCTTCGTGATACGTTGCAAGGAACGGTGTAGGTGACTGACAACGTCTTTTTAGGCTTCACATGGTGCCCATTGTCAATAAAATGAGTAAGAATCGAACTATTGACCTTCCTAGAACAGTCTTAGCTTAGACAACTTGAGTGATATTCGCAAATCCGCTTTATGAGTTTCCGCGTCGTACGTCCAATGTATCATGCTAATTAGTAACAAGTTAACTGATTAACTCACATTGAGCTTGCCTGATGTGGTAGCCAGTCTTTAGGCTTCAGTCTGATAATTGGTTTGCTAGTGAACGCTACTCTAGCTTCTCCACAAATGTCAAATGGTCACTCGAATCATCGCTTTTGAATTGATACCGGAGTATAAAGTTTGCTCCAGGACTGTTGATGCGGGTATTCGTTTTGGCATTGTCAACATATGCTTTTCAATGAATTATTCTGGGCAATAAATTTCTCTTCGAAAACTGCTTATCAGAGCACGTTTCTCAGCTGAATTCTCTTTAGAGCACATTCGAGTTGCTCGCGTGAATGGGATATGTACGAGAACGACGTTCGTGAAATGTGTATACTGCCAAGTCCAAATTGGCTTTCGGTAGGCGTGTCTACTCAGTGTTTCGTGTGATCTTCTTGCGAGTTGTATGTCCCGAAATGCTCAAAGCCCGTCAGTTTCCAATTCGTGATCAGCTCAAAATGTCATCGTGAGCGTTTTCTAAATCTATGAGTAAGGAGTCAATGTCCAATTCATCATTGGAAATTAGGCATTTGTCTCATTAACATCGTACATGCATGTCTAGTTTCTCAATGACCGTTTTTACTGGTTGTATACCAGCTTATGGCGGTGACTTTCCAGTCGATAATTAGGGACTTTACCAAGTTAGTTTTGAGCTACTTAGGTGCATATAAAAATGCAAGCAATGATCAGCTTTTCTGATGTCTCTATGCACTCACCCTAATAGAATAAAGTTAACGTTATTTTATCCAGCTCAATTAAAAACCGCATTGTTTCTGCGAAGACTGTAGAGAATTTTGAACCAGAGATCCATTGCTCGTATGGCAGTTTCAGAATGGGGACTGAGTCAGGTTGAAAGCAAATTGCGTCGATATTACCGCCATATTTAAAATAAGCTGTCCTAAGGAAACCCGAGTTGCTTTCCTCATTATTTTCAGAAATCGACGTTGCATCATGTTCCCCGAGTGGAGCTAAATAATCAGGCCCTAATCAATTTCTACCTTTATGTTGGCCGCATATTGCGTAATATATGAAACCTATAATAATTAACTTCAAGAATTAAAAGGAACTTGTTCTTGAAGTTCAAATTTTGCTGCACTCTGTGAGACATTTTTCAAAACAAAGCTTAAAAATTGATCTTGATTTCTGAATTAGGTCCGGCTGAAAATGTGTAAATATATTTAATAGTTCAAGAACCACCAATCATCATGAACAATTCGGAGTATTTAAAATTACTTCGACGACTGGGGTGATTATTAAGTTCGAAATTTGTATAGCAGATTAGTAATTAAATCATATTTTATTAATTCTTGAATCTTAAGTTAAATATATCTTTTCATATAATCCGTAAAATTTTCGATGTTTGCTAAATTATTCCTGTTATATAACATAAATAAAACATATTGGTTTCCGAATTAGAGAGTGAAATTTTGATTTAAATAATGAAACCTAATTTCGAGATTCATAATCTATGGTTGAATATTCATGATTAGAATATTATTTACAATAAAATAAAAGCATGTTCGAAATATAAATACGATAATATATTGAATGAGAAATTTGAATTTATTTTCATTGCTGTGGTATAGCAATTTAATAAAATAACAATGGGTGTGAAAATATTAGAGTTAACTCGCATATAACTATCAAGTTTCGATTTAAATCATGCACAAATTGCGGAGTTCAGCACAATGACATATAGCTTGAATGAAAATACTAGCAGCTGGAACACGTTTATTGAATTTAAAACATGACAACAGATATTGCTGGTAGTTCGAAGTTGGAATAATAATCCTTGGAACGGGATGATACGATCGATACACATTCTGCTTCTTGTAAATATCCTATGACCAAGTTGTCTGTGCGCCCAAAGAATGCTATATTTTCAAAACACATAACCATTCCACTTTTTAAAAGTGGAAGATTTGTTTGAAACCATGTTATAAGAGTATGGGTAGAATGCTATATAACCAAACTTATATGAGTGTAAATCATTAGAGGAAACTAACCTGATGTGCGGAAGTATAATTATATCCGCTAAACGAATTATTTTGTTCAAACAGGAATTAAAGTGTGTTCCCTTCAGGAAAAGGTCCTTATAATATCCTACGTCTTTTATAAGGGGAAGATGAATCTGTGTGCCGTTAACTACAAGCTTCATCGTTATTTCACCTGAACTGCTTGTTATATTGCTTCTCAAACGGTTGTTCGTCAAGATTCAAAATTTGAGATACAAGAATTTATGGTCACAAAAAGCAATTAGCTTCACACTTACAATATCATACTAGATATCCGTAAATAAAAACGGAAAAAATAACAAATATTCACATAATGTCAGTCGCGTAGAATGCTTAGCATTAGTCAATAAGAAGGCATTGTCAAATAATTATGCAACATTTACTTGTCCAAACTTTGAATGGAAGTTTCGACGCCATTTTCGTAACAATAGTTTCTGGTGTGCATTTCAAAGGAAACAGACAGGTACAGAATTAAAGTATCGCTGTGTCAGCGTGTAAAGTGTGACTCACTTTGTGTGAATTGATGTTGTAAAGGAATAAGAAGAAAAAGGAAAACTATTTTTAGAAGAATTTCAATGAATCAAATTAATTAAACGATTTAAAATACATCATTCGAAAACGTTAGGTGAAGGCTGTGAAGGCGAGGATTTAATGAAGAATTTCATATTTTCAATCGCACATTTCAATGCTGAAAGACTTTCGATTCATCAAATAAATAGCGATGATGATAATGAAATGAAGAATTCGTGAATGTTTGTGTTCGAGTGAATCAGGGACAAAAAATTTGCTTCAGGAAGATGAGATCGATTTGCAAGTCATAGAAATCTTATCCAGTGGGCATACTTTATTGGATGCAATAACTCGTATCAATGTGTCACATTCACGGAAGTGTAGATCAGCGATAGAATATCGAATTAATTTGTTAGTGACAGCTCAGATGTGTGATAGCGTTAATGCCATTTTTGATAACAAAAATTTTTTTTTTCAGGAAGACTGAGAAAAAACTAGAAGCGATGCATAGAAGTAAGGAACAGTACATGGAAAAACAAAATATCTAACGACATCAACTGTGAATATCTTCTAAAGCTAGCCGGTGAAACTTTTGGAACTGAGCGGTCACTTGAAACAAACGCATCTGGTGACATCGTATCCATTGAAAGTTACGCACGAAGTTTCTTGAAACAGGGTTTGATATCGCTAACCAAGCAATTTAGTGAAGACTGCCTCTTTACTATGAATTGGGGTAATGCATTACTGTAACTAGATGGTACTCTCCACAACTTGTGATAACTTTATCCTTGACACCTTTATTACAATACATCAAAGTAGTAGAATCATTAAAATGCTTTGTTTCAAATCCACATGATATTCATCAAACATAAGATTGAGAAAAAATCTGTGATTACTGAAGACACCCTAGCCTAATCAGATTTTTCTACCCCGATCTAAGTAGCAACATCAGCAATAGTTTAGATACCGTTAACTAATTTGAGATACCCAGAGTTTATGAAACCCATGTCGTGTTGAGTTTCTTATCAACTGGAAATAGCAAATAAGTTTGCTATTAAACGCCATACTGCTCAAACGAAATTTATATGCCTGTGAAACACACTGTCAATCGACCTTAACGGATTTTACACTGTGCTGGCTAATTAAGTTGAATGATCTTGTCCTTGTCTGCAGAAGTGGACACCCTGAGAATTTCAATAGGCTGTTTAGTGATATGACCAATTTAAAGTGTTCGCTTGAGTGATACTTAATGGCGTTCCTTGGTCTGACTAAACTTCTGTGTCAGTAGTGAAACGTTTCTCAAGATCTGCTTCAACCAATAGTTTTTTTTCATTTTTTTTCATGAACATGACTATTTCATCGGTCTCAAAACATTTTGCGACATAACTCTTTTTATTTCTTTGGTAGATTTGTCATAATTAATGCGACTGATATTCTCAGTTATTGAAGTATATATCACTAGAATCAGTATAAATATATTTCGAAAAAGAAAATCGATAGATATATCGCTCATACGACGATTTGATCTAAGTTTGTACCTGACAAGATGGTGGGAAGCAATCCTGATTGATAAATTTGTTGATACTGTTGATTAGTGATAGCTATGAATCACAAATACATACCTGGACAGGCGCTTAAGTGCTTAAAAACCACTAATATATTGCGGTGCTCCCATCCACTCACTTATTTACCAGAACCGATATATAGATATTCGCCGTCATCAGATGAAAGGACTAATTTCAGGAATTGAAGTATTGGTAAATTTGGAAACAAAATTTTACTTCCTAATTTGCATGAATTTCATCAAATCAATCCCGCGACTTAATTGACAATGTTGAATATAGTTCTTACAATTAACCAAGATGGTGAAACACAGAATCACAAAATAATTCCTGTCAAAGCTTTTGAGACTGTTATAAAAGGCGAATATATTGTGATGATCTCATCCCATTTACTTTTGCATCACAGCTAATTTTTGGCTGCTCGCGGTCAATGAGTAGAGACAGTTAGATCACGTTATGTGAGCTTCGAATAATCATTAAAGTGGTAAACGATGCTTCACTTGTATCCCAGTGTGGATAGGTTTCTTGCATAAACAAGCGTTATTGTGATTTAGGGTCGAAATTTAATTTTATTTCATGCGCTCGACGCGCATAGAAACTATTTAAATTTTCTGGCGCTCACGTCTCCATTAATTACACACTACAACTAGTTTCTGGCTGTTTGCATTCATCAGTTTGAGAGATGATAATCAAGTTATGTGAGACTTGAAAAAAGTGGTTCAGTGGAAAACGAATTTAATACTTTTATGCTATTGTTAAAAAGGTTTATATTTACTGAGTTTACTTTATTTTTAAATCTCCTATTGGTTCAGGCTTCATTGTTTCAAATCTGTTTTAGTGTCTCCATTTGAAAACAGCAAATAGCCGGTTAGGGAGTGCATGGGTAGCTTAGTTGAGCATTACATTTTATTGGATATGGCATACTTATAAAGATAACATGAAGTAACATATAATGCATACTAATCATCATATCCTGGTTGTGAATTTTGGTAATGTGCTCCATAGACGCGTCACTTTTGCACAAAGTGTACTGCAAATTAGTTTTGTCCATGTAAAATCAAACCACATAATTTTAATTGTTCAGTCAATTTTAATTGTTCAGTCATAATTAATTATTCATAACTCAATCGTATTTTTGCGCTTCGGCATCATATAAGTTCAGTAAAACTTTTATTATGACACTGCGAACGATTTGCCAAAGATGACCGAATCCTTCGCATTGAAATGGGGAATAAACACGTTCTGACACTAATGGGTGTTTCACTAGCTTTCAACCAAAATTAATTCTGGTAGCTCGATCTTAGCAACTTACATTCAAGTACAAACTAACAAGTTATCACCTAAAATGAACCAATCAAAATATGTTCACAAATTATTGATTCATGAATAACAGAATAATCAAGATTTCTAGGTATTGGTAGACGGCAAAAATTAAAATTATAATTCTGGCTTTACCATTCGTTCTGGTTTTTACGCGTGCGCGTGATTCGATATTATGACATAACAATGCTCAATTTTTGCTATCATGAAACTAGTTTAATGTTTTTTACCAAAAAATATGTAGGTCAAATAAGTAATGAAATTAACCGATTGAAAATGATTAGAATTCTATTAGTATTGTTATCGACACGTTTGATGGAAAAATACCAATGGTACACTATCAATGTTTCAATCACATTCAGCCTAATTTTCTTTAAAATAAAGTCAAAATATGTTGCACAATTTAATAATCATTCTTTATATAATTTAATAATGAAGAAATTAATACATAATTGTTATATATCTAGCACGAAACCAGGATCATCGTTCCGTCGAAGAAGCCGTTAAAAATCTCGACACTCTTTCTAGAACTGGTGGTGAGTGTTGATAATTTATCTTTAACAGGAATTATTTGATAACGTTTTTTATGCAGTTACAAAATTAGTGTATTTGCAATGATTTTACAGGTTTCGAAAATTTCATAAAAAAATTAATTGCAATAATATTTTTAACGTTTGATATTTAAGAATTCGTTCGCACTCAATATATCGGAAATATCGCTTCAAATATTTCGCAGTTATACGTTACGCGGCTCTTTCACATAAGCTTCCGAAATTCCCATGAAAATGTTATTTCAAGCAACGCCAATTGATGTTTCCTTTATTCTGAGATCTAATATGGATATTAGTGGTTTCAAATTAAAAGTGTAAATATTTTCTGAAATATCTTGTCGTTCGAAAATTTTTGAGGTGCTTGAATAATTTCATTTGTTGCATTATAAACAGAAGGTAACATACAGTTTATATTTTCATTATGTTAGTCACGAATTATAATCAAATTATATGGGAATATTTCAAATAATACTGATTAACACGCTTTGGTATTAATACTCTAATTGAGCGTTGTTGCCTAATTACATTGCGCGATCAAAGAAATGTGTTGCTCACATCACCCGAAATTACACTTCACTACTGCTATCTGGCTGTTTGCCCTCATCGGGTGGAGAAAGTAAGATTAGGTTCAGTCAGCTTCGAAACAGTGGATAAATGTTAAACAAGGTTATACTTGAACGCCACTGTTGCATACGGTTAGTACAACGAACCACGATGTTCAAACACAGAATCAAATAGTGATACTTGGTCAAGCACTCAAGTCGCTTATGCATAACCAAAGTAATGTGTTGCCTACATCGCCCGAAATTACACTACACTACCGGTTTCTGGCTGTTTGCCGTCATTAAGTGGAGGCTGTAAGATTAGGCTCAGTGAGCCTTGAAAGAGTTGACAAATAGTAAACAAGGTTATACTTGAATGCCACTGTTGCATAGGGTTACTACAGCTAACTACGATGTGCAAACACAGAATTACATAGTGATTCGTGATCAAGCACTTGAGGCTTTTATTGATGACCACAGTGATGTGTTGCTAACATCCCAAGAAATTACACTCCACTACCGGTTTCTGGCTGTTTGCCGTCATCGGGTGGAGAGTGTAAGATTAGGTTTATTCAGCTTCGAAACAGTGGATAAATGTTAAACAAGGTTATACTTGAATGCCACTGTTGCATAGGGGTCGTACAACGAACCACGATGTTCAAACACAGAATCACATGGTGATAATTGGTCAAGTACTCACGTCACTTATGTATAACCAAAGTAATGTGTTGCTCATATCCCCCGAAATTATACTCGACTACCGGTTTCTGGCTGTTTGCCATCATTAGGTGGAAGCTGTAATATTAGGCTCAGTGAGCATTGAAACAGTGGATAAATAATAAACATAAGCGCCATACGCACCTTGAGTTCTTGACCACTAATCACTATCGGATTCTGTGTTTGAACACCGTGGTTAGTTGTGCGAACCCTATGCAACAGTGGCATTCAAGTATAACCTTGTTTAAATTGCGCGATATAAACATAATTGTATGAGTAGCTCATGCCATACCATCTTTCGTTTATGGTGTTTGCCAAACGAGCAAAGATATCAATGAACTTACAATTGTATAACTTGAGAGATTTACTGTGCAACTTTTGAGCTAACGATTGTTGCCAATATTGTTCCCTGGGATCTTACGGAGTGAAAATCTTTGGGTTCTCATCCATGCATCACGTAAATATGAAATAATCAGCAAGCTCAAATCTCTATGACAGTAATGCGATTATATTTGACATTTTATTCATTTTAATGTTTGAATAATTTGAACAACGCTAATTATTTTAGAAATGTTTTTTATACTTACGTAGCATATTAATTAACATGATACGATCAATTTCAACTTTCACGGAATGGCTGGTTTTATGTCGCAGTCGTTTTTCGGTTCAATATATACCCATTTATCAACCAAGATTTTCAGTAAAATTCCGGTTTAGCTCTAGCATGCCGAAAGTGTGCGACCCTGTGTGTAATTTTATTCACGGAATTAGAATTAATGTACACAAATCTTGAATAGTCGAACTGCCATTGTCCAATATGATGCATTCTGGTTGTAATGGATATATTATACGTGATATACTCGTATGAACATTTTCAAATGAACGATGATCTAGCGATCATAACTTACCTATTTGAATTTATTGAAAATGATTTTTTTAAATTTCCACTGTTAACTTTTACTACACTTCTCTTTTAATTATACTTACAACAATAGTTGATAAACGACTTCTGGGTGAGTTTCTTTGAAAATCACAAATGACCATAGTGGAAACCCTAATATATTAAAGTTTAACAACTCTTAACTTATTCTCTTGAACGACATTTTAATTACCCTTAAATTTTAGATAATAAAAGGTTGAAATATTTTAGATGATTACTATTATATATAATCAAAACGTGAAATATATATATTTTAATATAAAATGAGTTAAATTTAAAAAAATTAATCAATAATTTTATTGCTTGCAATATAAAATTGAATGAAAAAATAAAAAGGAACATAAAATTGAAAATCGAAAATTCTTTCGAGTAAAATGCAAGATAAGCTGACAATTGTTTCTTCATTCATTCTAATGCCTGGTACTTTTAAATTAAATATATCTGTTTATTAATTCAGCAATTATCATTCTAGTAAATGCAGACACTACATTTTCATTTTTATTTATGTTATATTATATTATATTATATTATATTGTTATTTTATTATATTATATTATATTAGTATTATATATTATATTTATTTATATATTTATTATTTATTTATTTATTTTATATTGTTTGCACGCAGTAAATTTAATCGATTCAAGGATTGTTTCCGGCAATTATATCTGTTGCGTGCTTGCTTTATTTCAGGTTTAACTTTTTGTTATTGATTATTTTATCAATGGGTATACAGAAAGCATTCATTTTTTTCTAAATTGTGAAAAACCTTTTCAGGGTCAATATGTAAGTCATTCCTGTTTTTAATTTTCTCGGTGCTGTTTGGCACCTACGACCATTTATGATTCAGTAAGACATTTTTGATGCATTCAACTTTGAAGTCCTCGTTTATTAGAGATGGTACAACATACCACGAAATTCAAACACAAATTCACATATGATTTCTGTTCAAGAGCTCGAAGCGCAAATAAATGAACAAAGTAATGTGTTGCTCACAGCATTGATGACGACCACGTATCACTGTGATTCTCTTTTTAAACATTGTGCTTCATTGTATGTACCCTATTGAACAGTGGCTTCAAATGCTAACGTTGTGTACCAATATTTCACTGTTACAAGGCTCACTGAACCTAATTTTACTCTGTCTACCTGATGACAGCAAACAGCCGGGAACCGGCGGTAATGTGAATTTGTGTGCGGATGTGACAACTTTGATAAGTTAAAGTTCTGCCCCCCGACAAATGTTTGAACTTATGCAATCGAACGAATGTATTTTCTCTTGATAACCCATTTTCATGAACACATCTAGATATTTTGTTTCCTTAAAGAATGAATAAACCTCAGGTTGTAAAAAGTATCAATCTTGAATAAAAAATAACAATTAAATTTTTAAATTATGCGCTTGCCATCTATAGCATTTATTTAAATACTAAAATATTTTTAAATATAATATTAGTTAGCTCAAAAATGTGCTGCTTACATCACATGCAACTGTCCACCGCAACCGGATTGTTTGATGTTTATTGTCAACCGATGGAGACAGTAAAATAATTCAGCAATCCTTGCAACACTGGAAGATTGGTAAACAAAGATAGATTAAATATATGTGTAGCTCAAATATCCCACACATACAAACAACTACAGTTTTCCAGTTGTTTGCCGTCATCAGTTGGAGTCAGTAAGATAACTCTGTGGTATATTGAAAATATGGATAATTGGTAAAGAATGTTATACATGAATGCAAGTGGTACATAGGGTTCGCACAACGAACCACGTTGCTAAGACATATAATAACCTACTTATTCCTGATCAAGCACTCAGGGCGATCATGGATGAATAAAACAAAGTGGTGCTCACATCCCCCACACTTACAAACCACTCTTGGATTTTGGCTGTTTGCCATTATCAGGTGGATACAGTAAGATTAGTTTCAGTGTACACTAAAACTATGGATAAACGACGGTAAGCTTGAATGCCACTGTTATATTTGGTCCGTACAGGGAACAACTTTGTTCAATCACAGAATCATAATAGTGAACCCTGGTAAAATCTTTCAAGGCGCTCATGGATAAGCAAAGCAATCTGTTGTTAACCCGCCGAACACTTATAATCCGCTAGCGGTCTCTGGTTTTTCGCCGTCATAAGGTGCAGGCAGAAAAATTAGTTTCAGTGAACCTTGAAACAGCGGATTAGTTGTTACCAAAGTTATACTTAAAAACCACTGTATCACATGGTTCGTAAAACAAACCACAGTTTTCAAACTCAGATTCAGCTACTGAATCCTGTTCAAGCACTCAAGGCGCTCATGGATGTCCGAAGCAATGTGTTTCTAAGATCCCCAGCACTAACAAACCACTATCGTTTTCTGGATATTTGCCGTAATCCGTTGTTGGCAGTACGATTAGTTTCAGTGATAATTGGACAGTGGTTAATTGGTAAACAAAGTTTTACTTAAACGCCACTGTTACATAGTTTTCGTAAAACGTAACCCGGGGTTCAAACACATAATCACATAGTGATTCATGGTCAGGAATTCAAGGCGTTCTTGTATGACCTAAGTGATGTTTTGCTCATATCTCTCGCACTTGCACACCACTACCAGTTTCTGGATGTTTGCCGTCATGCGGAGACAGTATGATTTGGTTTATTTTATATCGAAACTGTGGTTTAGTGGTAAACAAAGTTATACTCGAACGCCACTGTTAAATTTGGTTCCTGCAGCGACCACGGTGTTCAACGCAGTAACAGATAGTGATTCTTGATCAAGCAATCAAGTTGCTCATATCTCCCACACTGACGCAGCAGTACCGGCTTCTGGCCGTTTGCAATCATCAGGTGCAGATAATGAGATTGTTTTCAGTGAGCCTTGGAACTGTGGATAAGTGGTAAATTAATTCTTCTCTATTGGTAAAACCCTGAATTGCTAAACTCATATTGTAAATATTTGGAATTTCCAGTTAAAACTGGTAAGTTCAATTCCATTTCAGCCAAATGAATTTTGTTGTTTAATCACCAATATATAAGACATTATACAAAGAAAAATCTAATAAATTTGATTTATATCACAGAAGGTAAACTTCAGCTGATGTATCGCGTTTATCATTTACCTTATTGCTTTTCCGTTGTATTTATTTTCGAGAAGTTAGTAAATATCAATTAATGTTCATTACTGGATGTTCGCTGAGATTGTATACTCGGTTGTGTAACATTAGTCAACAAAATAAATGATATTACCGCAATAACTTATTTCGAAGCAATAGGTTCTTCTACGTTACTTACTTTATACTGCATTCTGCTGCATGTATGTGTGCTTAGTCTCATATGATCGTCGGGATTCGGGTATGATCACTGGGGAACGTTGCATAGATGTGGTAAATTTAAAGCCATGTTGCTTCCGAAGAATATATGCTGATGATATGATATAGTTTTGTAACAAAACCTCCGCAATCTTTTATAAAAACTCGGCGAACATCAAATGCCTGAGCTAGAAATATATTATTCCTATTGTAAAAATTAATTAATCTAAATAAATCAAATTCTCAAAGTGTGTCAATAATAAATCACATTGCTCCACATCAACGCTTTAGAAATGTGTCAAATTTTGCGTAATTTCTGAAGATTTCAACTAAAAATTAATCAAATGATGTTATACCTCCGGTTTTCCAGACAGTTATTATTACTTGCGCGTTGAGTGTGTTTAAAAAATACACATATTGGGTCAATTAAATGCAGTTCGGATGTTCGGTTACCTGAGGAATAATAGAAAATCTATAACGACGTATAGAAATGTGAACTTAACCATTATAGATAACTAACTACAATTTAAATCCTGATAAAGAAAAAGGACTACATTTTGGTGTAACTGAATAAAGGCGTCTGACAAGGATTATAATTTTCACATTACAAAGATTATCTAAAGTCAGTGTTGCGCATAATTCTAAATTTAAAGCAGAGTTTGATTTCACACATATATACGAACAAACACGATTAATGGACAAATATGAATCGTCAACCTATATTTTTAGCACCACTGCCCATCTATACAAAACTAGAGAATAACCTCACAATTTAGAGATGGTTTCTATCGTATCATCTATCACTGTATAAAGATCGTGTTATTCAATTTTGGACGAAATTGTTACCTTAGAAGCTCTGTCAAATGTTATGGTTTTATTACGAGGGCGTAAATATAAGTTTCTGAAGAATCTTACATATGATAAATGGAAGGTTTTCCTCACATAGCCTGTTACATACGAGATTCAAGATTCAAGATTTATGGTTAAAAAAGCAAATTGCTGTACAATACCATAGGATATACGTATAAAAAATTATTTAAAAAAAAATCGTTACTTGTATGATCATGTCCATGTTCTTCATAGGTGGAGCAAAAATAATCCTCAATGGCAACACAGACTGAGGGAAAAGAATCTTTGGATGGACGGTAGTTCCGTGCGTTAAAATTTTATAGACATCAATAGGTAGGGGCCAACGCAGTAGTTCTCAACATAAGGTTTCGTAACCTTTGTTTAAAGATGTGCTCGTTCGATGAGGTAACAATATCTATCGGCAAGCTATTCCACAAGAAGCATACACGAACAGCGAAGAAGTGACGACGACAATTCAATCGTGAGTGTGGGATTTGAAGGGTCAAAGGGTGGCTGCGTGTGGGGACAACGGAACGAAACTTGAAGAGGTGTTTGAGAGGGTGGGATTTCGCGTAGATGATTCGATATGTCAGAGTGAGGTCGTGTAGGATACGTCTGCGCTCGAGGGTGCACAGTCCAAGTCTGGTCAGTCGCTGCTCAAAGGGTAAATTATTCAATCCGGTAACCGTTTTGGTTGCCTTGTGATAAATTCGTTCGAGGAGCGAGATGTTTTTTTCCATCCATGGCGTCCAAGCTTGTACAGCGTAGTCAACGACAGGATGTATGTAAGTGTTTAGTAATTTCACGAGTGAGTGTGGTGGGAAACGTCCGAAAATGCGTTTCAGTAAACCTAGCAAGCTGCACGCACGCTTGTAGACGGCTTCGCACTGTAGGCTGTTCTTCAAAGTGCCAGACACCAAGATTCCGAGATCTTTTTGTGATGTACTCCATTCAAGCGGGTGGCTGCCAAGTGTATAGGGAAAGGGAAAGGGTTTTCCGACTTGCAACATTTTGCACTTGCGGAAATTAAATGGCAGTTTGTTTTGGATTGACCACTGGTGCAGTTTATTCAAATCTCCTTGCAGAACTTGACAGTCCTCGATAGAGTTGACCTTCGTCCAGATTTTTACGTCGTCTGCGAATAAAACAAGCTTACATGCTAGTAAGTTCGGTAGGTCATTTATAAATAAGAGAAACAGTATCGGACCGAGAACCGAACCCTGAGGGACTCCGCTCGTGGCTTCAATTGTTCGAGAAGTTTCACCATCTATTCTGACTTTTACTTTGCGTCCAGACAGGTAACTTGTGAACCATGTTAGTAGGTTTCCGATGACGCCAACATTCTGCAGCTTCTGAAGCAGTAAGGAGTGATTCACTCTGTCGAATGCTTTAGATATATCTAAGTAACCGGCATGAACGGAACCCCCTTGGTCTAGTGCTTGCGTCCAGTCATTTAGAGTCGTGAGCAAGTTAGACAGGCATGAATATGTTTTCCTAAATCCGTGTTGTGTGAAAGTTATTAGCTGATGGTTCTCGAGATGTTCAACAAGTCGTTCACACACCAGGCGTTCCAAAATTTTAGAAACCGCTGAAAGAAGCGTCACGGGGCGGTAATTCGCCGGATCAGAACGACTGCCCCCTTTGTAGATTGGTGTGATAACACCGGTTTTCCATTGAGTTGGTACGGTTCCCGTATTCAATGAGTGCCTGAATAGACCACTTAGTGGGCCACAAAGCTCCAGCTCGCATGACTTCAGAACAGCGGGTGTTATTCCATCCTCTCCTGGTGATTTGCGAACGTTCAGCCGGCGTAGATGCTTTCGCACAACCGTAGGATTTACCTCGATGTTGCTAAGGCATTCGACTTGTAGTGGGTGCGGCAAAGACGTCAGCGTTGACACGTTCTTTGGACAAAATACTTGCGCATAAAATGATATTAGGGCATCAGCTGTATCCTTGACATTATCAGTCAGTCCGTTCTCTGTCTGGATAGGAAATACACCTGGTTTAACCTTGGTCGCGGTGTTTACGATGGTGTACAGCAACTTAGGATGTCGTTCCATCTGGTCGATCAGCTTAAAATGGTGATATTGCTTGTCTTCTCGAATTAAGGACGTCACCTTGTTACGAAAACTACGAAAGTGTTCCCAAGATGCGTCTGTTCGTGTTATTTTATGTGCAGCCCATGCGGAGTTTCGCATGGCTATCCACTTCCGAGTGCGGCTTCGGAGTTTGAAGCAAAATGTTCTTGATTTCCTTTTGGGAACACAGGTAGAATTTTCGTCTAGTTTTGTACCGATATAACTTAACAGACTAGAACAATGAGTATCTGCATTCGTAAGATCGAGATGTTTTTCCTCCATAATCGTAATGGCACCGCGAAGGCCGAAGTAATCGACTCTCCTGATGAACTTAACGTCGCCCGACGCCCTTCGGGCGTTGCACACGAATTCGAAGGACAACACAAGATGGTCACTTAGCCCCAAAGGACTATGATACTGCACTGACTCCACTGCTGTTGCTTCGGAGGTTAAAACCAGATCTAGAATTGATGGTTCATTGAGTCCCCTTTGTCGAGTGAATGAACGGACATGGTTGTATAGGGGAGTGAAAGTGATAATCTCACGGAATTTGTACTCAAGGGATTGCTGAGTATGCACACTTTTGGTGTAGAGATGTGGGAGGTTAAAATCACCCATTATTAACAATTGGCATCCTCTAAGGTTTCCAGCGTTGCGCATCATTTGTAACAACGTTTCATTGTGGGCATCGGAAGAGTTGGGCGAGCGGTAGATCACACCAAGTATACAGTTCTCTCCAGTTTCCAAGCGAAGGCTACACCACATGGTGTCCTCTAGCTCAAACGTTGTGTCAGGTACAGCTGTGCATTGAAGACGCTCGTTATAATACAAAGCAACTCCACCACCTGATCTTGAACGGTCTCGTCGAAGTAGGATCATGTTGGGAAGTGCCAGCTCGCAATCGTTCACCTGATCGTAAAACCATGTTTCGGTAACAGCAATGATGTCAGCAGAAAACTGAGCGTTAAAGTGAGACAATTCGGCGATTTTGTTCCGCAAGCACTGTGCATTTGTGTATAGGCATTTAACAGTGGTTTTCGTGTGTAGCGAGCCTATGCGGATGATGTTTGTATGTCCGACCCCCTGAGAGCCGGACCATGATGTACTCAGTCCGACTCGGTTTGAGCCGGACCCACTACGTTTTTTGATGTATTGGTTGCTTCCGTTTCGGTGGGAACGCTACCGTCTACCGCCCCCAGCCGCGAGTGTGTCTCACTCATTGGTTTGGGTGGGCTAAGTCTAACATCCTTGGGTAGTGTTCGTTTCTTTTTTGTCCATTCCGACCTTACTATTTCAGCCATAGCGCTGGTCAAGAACGTAATCTTCAGAGGTTTCGGTCCATCCCCCTTGTATTTTGGCGAAAAAGGAACTCGAAAAGTGTCCACAACAACGGCATTAGAAATATCGAGAGAACACGCAATGTAGCGCCATTGTTTGACGTCGTGCTCTACCGTTTCCTGATTCGATGCTTTAGAAGTATTTTCTGGTACACCAAGTAGAACTATACTTCGCGATACCGTTTGTTCCCTGTCGTTCAAGCTGCCCTTCCTTTCCCACCATGGTACATCGGGATATATGCGGCAGTTGGAGTCGGAATCTGACTTGAGTAGGTATGCATTCAGCAATACGTTCTCGATATCAGCCTCGCATTTTAGTGTTACCTTGAGCAAGCGAGGTTGACCAATATGAGGTGA
Source organism: Atriophallophorus winterbourni (assembly GCA_013407085.1). Taxonomy (NCBI): domain Eukaryota; kingdom Metazoa; phylum Platyhelminthes; class Trematoda; order Plagiorchiida; family Microphallidae; genus Atriophallophorus; species Atriophallophorus winterbourni. The sequence continues at coordinate 38,159 of JACCGJ010012130.1, forward strand.
AGATGAATGGCGGGTTAGACGAGTCACCTTTTCTGCGTTTACATGTTCAATTTTCATTAGGTGACAAAGTTCAGACCATTTATCGACATCATGTTTCTGTTTGCTATCAAACAGGCTTTCTTGGGACTCGCTGACATTCGTACATATAACGTTCAGCCTGTATGGGGTGTTCTTTTTTCGTATCGGAAAGTCAGGCGTTTTAGAATTAAAAACCTTTGTGGCTTGACTTTGTGAGTCGGGAGTTTTAGAGTGTACAGCTGAGGTCGACCGTAACAGCATATCTCTATAAGAATGTCCTACTTCTGTGGTCCTTTTAGCTGATTCCAAAACGGGAATAACCCTGCTTTTCTGCTTTTTTGGCACACGAGTAGCCTTGGTCTTAGATTCCTTCAATGGTGGTCCCGAAATCGATGTATTGATATGATGGTTTACATCAGTGATCACTTGCGTACTCACATGATTTACCAACATTTCTTCCACACGTCGAAGGCCCAACTCCAAACCGGCCATTCTATTTTCTATTTTGGATCCAAAAGTATCGTTATAGTGCAATGATTTAGCTCTGCAACGAACACAGACATAGCTTAATCGACGTGCTGGTAGCGCTCCTTAATGATACATTTACTACAAGACCCTAAATATATATAAAAATAAAATCTATTATCTCAAAAACCAGTAATTAAGGATTTCGTTTCAAAAAAATATAGTGAACATAAAGAAAATCTTGTTATTTGGCTTGTAGCAATATTCGGATTGTAGCGAACGAACTAAGGCTCTACCTATTGTCAATGAAACATGCTACCTAGTTGGCTAGAAAACATTTCTAAAAGACATAAGTTCCCTGTTTGGAAAGTATCTCAATAAATAGAGCTTGTCGAGTATGAGTAAAAGACTTCCGTGAATTTAAATTATGCTTATTTATGTTCCAAATAATTAAATGGAAATTATCTTCAAGTAATTTCTGATCATTCTCATTGAATATATTTAGGAAAACAAAGAAATGTCACTGTAAAAAAATTTGCTATTCGGATATCTCAACAAAATCAATTTACTTCTGCGGGTGTACACGATGCTGTTATTGCAAGAAATGAACACAATTGTTGATTTTTAATTTCAATTTAGATTTTTGAATTATTTCTTTCTAGTAATAGCATAAAGTTGGTTTGATTTAGGTTTGTTCGCTCCGTATTATCTTTATTCTAAAGTAGATTTGATAATACATTCAGGAGAAGCTGTAAACGTGAACATTTACCCGATGGGCTACATTTGTAGTGAATAGTGAATCAACGTCACCGCATAAATCTTCATATTGTGCGACCTTCAGAATTGCACAACATTCAAATTAGTGGCAAACGTATTTCAATTTCTATTGATATACTATATTGTTAAAATTATGAAAGCCGAATTCAAAAGTTAAAAGGATAATCATGTGACATAATGTTGAATATTAAACCTAAGTGTTATAGAAATAAAATGATAATACGAGTCATATTCGTTTCCGATAATTTTCATCAATTTACAGTCTTTAAAACAATTGGTAAGTAAAATATATTACTGATAAAGATATAGTGCCAAGTATATATCATAAAATGATATGTAATTTATAAATATTATATTATATCCGATTATCCGTCAATGACGATATATATGCAAATGTTTTGGCCAGCTCATTCAGGGTCATGAATTAGAGGATATTAACGACATAGGGCCAACCTATTTGTAACAGGCTTCAACGACTAATCGTTATCAGTTTCGCATTGATTGATTTCAATGAAAAGGATTGCAACACCTTTAAATTGATGAGTTTATTGATGCTATTCAGGCAAGAAACTCGAATAACTGACGAGTTTTACGTTTGCAATGATGCAGCGGCATTTGTTTAAGATGTTTTTCCACTATGAATTATTTTGAACGTACAGATTGCTCCAAACGCGTCTCGTATTTAAAGTATGCGAATTTTGATAAATGTATGTACAACCATTTGAAATTTGTGAGATCAAATCGAGTAGGTCTTAAGGATTCCAGGATTCTAGGATTCAACCATTTATGTTTGAAAAGGTTAGTACTTCAATACACCATAGGTTTGCGGTATAAATGGAAAATTGAAAAAAATATAATAGCATAATAGAAAAGAGAATATCAAATGTAAGGCTCACAAATGATTTTCGTTTGCATGTGTAAGTCCAATTTCAAGTTAAACAACGCAAGGCACGGGGAGTCCACCACGAGTTTAGTTAGGGATTTCCAAAGAAGAAATGGGGACGCTTATCAATATGGGAACTTGGGAGGTAAAGTGACAAGGTATTTCCGAGTGTCACATTCCTATCACACCCATCAAGCAAGTGAATTAGTGGATGTACTTCGGTAGACACAATTTTCTATGTTAGAATAATGTCGAGTCTTATCCTCTATGTGTAAAGTGACATAAACCTAGATGTCACAATCATTCGATGAACGGTACATTTTGAAAACCCATCACTAACTTTGTTGATTTGTGATAGTTTGTATCAAAGATAGCAATATCTTTTTTGCAGACAAGGAGCCCGGACCTCTACCACATACACCGTCATAGGTCGAAGGTAGAGGTTGATTATGCTAGGTAACGGTAACAGCGAAAATCTTCGAAATATTTTTCGAAGGATAAATAAAAATCTGTTGTTCTGTGGAATCATATTCTGGCCGTGCAATCTGCTCATCAGGTTTCTACTGATTCATAGTAGTCACAAAACGTACATATAATATCAAAGATGACAAATCAAAAAGATTTAGGAAGAGAAAGCTCGTAGACATTTAGCATCCATGGTGAATTCGTTATAAAATGTTGATGATTAAACTTTCTATCATTTGTCTATGATTGACTAAAACATGCTCATTTATTATTACCAAACTTTAAAACTAAAATTTTTGAATACACGTCGTTCTTTTAAGTCATTGTTAGGTTAGGCTGGCAGGGCCAGTCTTTTCAGAAGAAAAAGCAAATGACTTTATTCGTGTACTCAAAATTTCAGTAAATAAATCATTTTCTATACAAATCTGAGATAAAATGTAATGAGTAAAATCAAACTATACTGATCCAGTGAAAGAGTCACAGCAGTGGAAGAACTGCAAACAATTTGCGCTTTTCAACCATTTTTGGATTATGTTGGTACGACCAAACAGTTCCATTGCCATTTTCCCTTCCATTGTTATCGATTCCCTATCGGTCTCAAATATTTTCAGATAGGTTGCAGAAGTTCATTCTGTTCCTTATAAATAATAATCTTGATAACACTAATTTTGGCCGATGTTCAAATATACATCAAAAATAGAAATTTTCATAATACGGCCAAACATATGAATATCATAGAAAGCTCTATAGTCCTATATACAGAATGTAGCGAACTGTCTGAAACTTTACCTATTGTCATGTAAACATGCTACCTAGTTTGCTCGGAAACATTACGTAAGAAGTTCTGTAAGACGTAAGATTCCTGCATGGAAAGTATCCGCATAAATAGAGCTTACCTACATTTTTTTGATTTCCGTTACATCATGGTAGTTTAACATAAAATATTTCGTTCGTTTCGAAAAAAATAATCAATACTAATAAATGAAACACATGCTGAGCATACATTTTCTAGGCTTAGAAATTTTTAGTCTTGCATTGACACATACTTAACATATGTTTGAGTAAATGTCTTCCGTGAATTTAACTTATGCTTATTTGTCTTCCAAATAATAAATTGAAAATTATCATCAAGTTATATTTGATCATTCTCATTCTATATAATTATATCAGGAAAGACCGGTAAGTAAAAATTAATTTGCTAAGCGGATATCTCAACAAAATCAATTAACTTCTGCAAGTGTACACGATGCTGTTATTGCAAAAAACGAAAACTTTCGTTGGTTTTTAATTTCGATTTCGATTTTTGATAAATTTTCACCGAGTGATAGCATAACTTTGGTTTGAGTTTGGTTTGTTTGCTCCGTATAAACTTCATTCTGAATTTGATTATAATACATTTCGGAGAGGCTGTAAACGTGAACATTTACCCGATTGACTACATTTATAGTGAATAGTGAATCTACGGCACCGGATAAATCTACATTTCGTGCAACCTTCAGAATTGTACAACATTCAAATTAGTGGCAAACGTATTTGAATTCCTATTGCTATACTATTTGTTAACATTATTAAAGCCGAATTGTAAAGTTTAAATGATAATCACATTGAAAATTAAATCTAAATGATTTATAAATATAACGCTAATACGAATCTTTTTCGGTTCCGATAATTTTCATCAAATCACAGCCGTTAAAGGAATTAGTAAGTAAAATATATTCCTGATAAAGACATAGTGACAAGTATAAATCATAAAATGCTATGTAATTTATAGGTATTATATTATATAAGATTATCCGTCAATGACGATATATAAGCAAATATTTTAGCCAGCTCATTCATATCTTGCTGAAGTTAATTCTGTTTCTTGTAAATAATGATCATTATAACACTAATTTTAGCTGATGTTCATATAAATCAAAAATAGAAGTTTTTATTATTCGGCCAAACATATGAAAATCAGAAAGCTATAAAGTCATTGTAATCGAATAACATTCATTTCCTCAAAAGTTTAAACAAAATTGGTCTCATTTATCAAACGTCTCAGATACAAAAGTTGAGTAATATTCCAAAGATTTAAACAATTCTCATTTGCTAAACGTTTATCTCAACTTTTAATATTTGTGTTCGAAAAGTGGAAGTTCTTGTATGTTTTCGATCGAACGCTGCTCCGAATCCCTTTTGTATTGATTAATTTATTCACTAACCATGGTGAATTGGACAAATAAAGTCTCATATCATGAGACTTTGATGATATACCAAATATCACATATTTTACTAGGTACAAATTGATATTTTTAGCTATATTTTTGCATTCGACGTAGTGAATTTTATTCACATTTTAGATATTTGGTTATATTAACATATTTCTGTTTTATTAGATTAATTAGTTGAATAGCAGCACAACCAAATATTTTAGGGTCTGCAATGAAAACATTTAGGGAATTCATGTTGGTGTTGCTCTTAGTGTGAAATAGAATAAAATATATCCTTTCAGTAAACAGATTGTTTCTATCGTATAAGCGATCACTTTATACATGTCATGTAATTCAATTTTTGACGAATATGCCAACACAGAAGCTCTGGCATATGTTATGGTTTTGATAAGAACTCATAAAAATAAGTTGATAAAGCCCTTACATATGATAAATTCAAGGTTTGCTTCACATCGCCTGTTAATTACGAACTTGTATAATCAACCAGCTGGCAGCGTTCCTTATTAACACATTTACTACAAGACACTGAATATATATTAAAAATTAATCTGATTTCTCAAAAATCAGTAATAAATAATTTCGTTTCACAATACTACAGTGAACATAAAGAAAATCTTGATATTTGGTTTGTAGTATGAGCAATATTCCCAATGTAGCGAACAGACTGAAACTTTACCTATTGTCATGCAAACATGCTACCTATTATGCTCGAAAACATTGCGAAAGATTTTCTGAACTACGTAAGATCCCTGCATGGAAAGTATCCGCATAAATAGAGCTTTTCTACAATTTATTTATTTACTTAACCTCAACAGAATATCAACTGAAAACGATTTGACATTTTCAATTGTCATTGAATGGT
>JACCGJ010012131.1:0-11475 GCA_013407085.1 Atriophallophorus winterbourni
TAAGATCAGGATCTGCATGCGCTTGAAACCGTAAAAGAATGGTAAACAAGTTACGCTTGTATACCACTGTTAGGTAAGGTTGGTACGACCAACCTGTTCAATCACATGAGCCCTCACTCATGTAGACGAGGTTTGAACATATGACCGTTAACAAAATGCTCATTTGAATGTATCTTCATCAGACCGGTTTCGTGCTGTATTCACTCATCAGGTAGGGACAGTAGGATCAGGATCCGCATGCGCTTGAAACAGTAGAAGAATGGTAAACAAGTTGCGCTTGTATGCCACTGTTCGATAAGGTTGGTAAGACTAACCTGTTCAATCACATGAACCCACACTCGTGTAGACAGGTTTGAACCCATGACCATAAACAAAGATGCTCATTTACATGCATTTCCCTCACACACATATACCCCACACCTGGCCTGGGCAACCTGACAATATCTTTGCCCACGTGCAGTCTCTGACTGTGCGGCATTTTGCCTGGATCAATCTTGTGCTTCCAAACATACATACCACGAACGGGTGTAACGAAAATGCAAGCAAAATGAGCTTTATTTTTCCTTGTCATGGGTTTAAACCCTGTAAACATGAATGTGAGCTCATGTGATTGAACTAGCTTTATCGAGCAACTTGTTTACCATTCTTTCACTGCTTCAATTGCATGCGGATCCTGATCCTTCTGTCCCTACCTGATGAGTGCAAACAGAAATTTGTGTGGAGTTGACGGAAAGTTATGAGTTGTAAGTATATTTCGTCACCCGATTTAGCAGACAATTTCTCAGTCTTCCGTAGAAAATAAAGATACATCAAAAACACAAAAGTGATTCAAATTAGCGAAGGAATTGCAGAAAATCCACGGGCGATGTACACAAAGAACGACACGTCGTAGATGGATAATTTTTGTATGAGTAGACCCGTCGCAGCAAACCCCCAGGTAGATATCTAAAAAAACACACCGATCGGATGGAAAGTATGAAAGTTATATCGAAAAGTGTCGGCGCTCAAGATAATCCAACCGCACGTCACGTGAACAAGTTGCAATTAATTGGTATTAGTGAACATGTTCGGATAGATTTATTCACAAATTAATGTCGGTAAAAATATGCTTCACAAATGTTGGCGAGGATTATTATCAAACGCCCATGTGGGCATCTTGCGGTGGTTTAACAGCCTCAACGGTATCAGATAATAGAGTAGGTAACCTGTTCCACAATCGTACACTGCGGAGAGAAAAGGTATATTTGCGGCAGTTCAAACGGATCTATTGTTGATGGAGTTTAAACCTATGACGGCTTAGTTGTTTGCTTTGAGAGAATGATGTCATAAATCTTCTAATCCATAGTTCAGAAACCTGGACAGACTAGTACCTTCAGAGCTCGTTCTTCATTAGAACATGGAAAGAGTAAGTAATGCTTGATTGTTTGTAAAAAAGGGCGATTCTTACTGTGTTTAACATCCTGGCTGCCGGAGGTTGATTGCGCTGAAAATATTAGGCTTCCAAAATATTGATCTATGGGACACAAGCGTGTTGGGTTCCCCACATAGCTGATTATACGCATTTCTCTAAACTTTAATCACACAGCGCGTGAAACTCAGCAATCGTAAATATTTTGTAGAAAAAGCAGCACAACATCAGCCACAAGATGACGAGGTATATCCAGTAAAGACTTTGAAATAATCCACAATTTAACAGGGACAGTCACAAACCGCATGGTTTGCCACAGGATCCTCGAGCTCAAAAATGGAAACTACAACATATTCCGTGAAAGGGGTTCCAAGTGAAATGGAATCTAATCAAGAATAAATACTGTGAATATCCAACTAAGAATATGGGACGAATAAATCATGATCGGGTAAAATCATTGGGATTTATTAAATATTTGAGGGAATAATTTTGATACTGATAATTTCAAATACCAACTCCAGGTCACTCCGTTTGGGTCATTAAATAGGATCATTTAGTGTCAGTTGTGACATTCGCTCACGGAAAGGCGAATTTTCGTAACAGAAGACCAAATTGGTCACACTATCACAAATCCTATCAGCCCATTTAGAATGACCATACAATCAAATTCGAGAGGAACAATCTCTCCCGCAGCGCTGGCAACGAAAGTCAAAACTCGGTTGAATTGCATCGGTTGCCGCAGGTAGCGTGATCTGCGTTCAGCAGCCAGGAGCTGTATCTACTCCTCCCCAAATTGAGCATAGCGATTTACAAGTGTTTCAAAAAGGGAACGTCCAAGAGCTTTACCACCCACAATGGTTGATACATGACCAACGAACGCCATGTTTGTTTTGTAAGGTGATTCAGACATGAACTTGCACGACAAGCTGATGCGTTCTATGTAAGGAATTGCTAAGTCGCAACATTCTTTATTTCGCGAGATTCGACGGTATAAGGTGCAAATATCACGCTGAAATGCAATATGATTATCATGTAACCTAGCAGGCATTCAAATCACTTACAACCCGTATCGAATTGAAACATGAGGAGAAACGATTCTGCATGTAGCTGCTTTCAAGTCCCAAACGACGCCAATTGACTGAGTAATACTATGCATGTTGTGAATCAAAATGAGGATATGAAATTTGTACTTTTATTTTTCTATTGAAGACAGTGGAATTGGGACATGTTATCAAAAAGCTAAGTTCCTTCTCGACCATCGATTGCTTGCACTTACGCGCTGTCAGACATACCACTACGAATATCACAGAAGGTTAGTAATAATATTAGGGTACCGTTGTTGCATCTACTTTACTGATGGTTCACTCCGTGGGTTTGAGAAAAAAACGTTTTATATCACCAAGGTATTTGAAAATATTCGAGACCGATCGGGAGTACATAATCATGAAAACAAAGTTTGCAAAAATCTGCACGAAATCCCAGATTCTATGAACTGCCGAAGATACATAAGTTAGGCGTCCCCTTGAGGCCCATTGTAGACGGCGTTGGATCGCCAACACACGAATCGGCTAAGCACCTTGCTTAGCTTTCGAAACCACTGGTTTGTAACACGAATTCGTTTACTAAGAACTTATTTGATTTTGTTTGTCGATTTAACGTAAGTTCCTTGTTCATGAATGCTGACACTACAAGCGAGCAAGTCCCTGAACTCTGATATGACTTTGAAGGATCGTACAGACTTGAGTGATCAAAAAATCATCAACACTTTAGCGAATTGTATAAATATGATCCACTTCTTATTTAACAGACAGCTATACAAACAAAAAGATTGTTTAGCTATTGGCTCACCTATATTTCTCCAGTGCCGGCGAATATGAACTTGGAGCACTTGGAAGAGATATCTTTGAGCAACAAAGCTTTAAAACCAAAGATTCGGTGTCGCTATGTTGACGATACATTTGTCATTATAATGCGCAACAGACTAGAAGCACTTTATAATGATCCCAATTATTTGGATCCAAAACTCAGTCACAAAAGAAACCGAGTCTACGGAAGGGACACTTACGTTCTACGACTGTCTCACGCAAAAAGACAAAGGCAAGATATGAACGGTGCTATATCGTAAGCTAATCGACACAGATGCCATTTTGTTATTCACATCTGCGCATCCTTAGAGGGCATTCCAGTCTGTGGCGAAATTGCAATTTTACAAGCCTGGCTTCTGCAGCGATGATGCCGATAAGTGACAAGCTTATCAAAATGTCAATGTCGGTAATTGCGAATAATGGTTACCCCGAAAGCTTAATTAAGCGCCAATTGAAATGAGTTAAACATTCGCAACCGGAAACGGAAAACGCTACTGAATCTCTGTCGTATGTCAAAAGCGCTTGCGAAGTAATAAGTCGAATATTGAATAACACAGGTATTAGAGTAACATATAAGTAAGATAGAACGCCTTGATCCGTATTATGGCATCTCAAAGATAAGACTTCTTTCAGTTGTGCGTCCAACTCAAATGCAAGGGTTGCGCGTGTGCTTACACTGGACAAACGTCTAGTAGCTTTGCACTATAATAAAAGAACATAGGAAAAGATTAGTAAAGTAACCCCGAAATCCCAGTCAATATCAATAACTGATTCGGGATTCTTCCCGGGTCAGAGCTTAGATCTTGATAACGTGGAAGTGATAAGACGGGGCGTGAAATCTTTTAAGGAAAGACTTCACGCCGAGGCAGTTGAAATAACAAAGGTTAGGGCGAATGCGTTGAACAAGTTGGATGGGACGGATATCTCAACAATCAGGCGTTCGGTTGTGCTGCGAATACGAATTAACGTGCATAACACTTAATGTGGAAATGGATTACGTAAGCAGTGCGTCAGCGGATGCTGTTCGCACCTGCACACAAAATAAACAATTTAGGTATTCACACAGCATTTAGGGGGTGTGTGATCAATTGTCTTGATCTTGCCTGTCTATGATAGAGAACTCAGAATTGATAAACAAAATGACATTTAAACCTTAACACTGTTCGTAGCAACACCCTTGGTATGACGAAGCTTTTGTGTTCACAAGCGAAACGTTACGAAAAAACCTGCTATAAGCGGTTCATTGCAAAGTTTCTCTTCATTAGTATGCTATCTCCTTTTCATCAACCAGAGTCACAAGCGTTATGAAAGTCCATTTCTAGTGTGATCTCCCAATAGAACGAGTCTTGTGGCGAATAAGCAGTTGATTTTATGGCGTGCACCAATGTCTAGACATCAGAAATCGGTCAAGGCTTGCGTGTGTGCATTAAATTCCAACTGGCCTAAGTTTTCGCGCATGCACTTTCTGCATTATTCGCTACGTTCATCTGCTGAAGAGCCATAATGAATACACAAATTTAGCAGAGACAATGCCTATTGAACTAAAGTTTGAATAATGTATACACAGATGTATATATCAATTTAATTAAGAATACAATTTCTGAAATTTATACCAAAGGACAATGAAATTCAAATTCAAATTCAAATAGATTGACGAGGGGGTAATGCTGCCTCCCGGTCCCAACACACACCAGTGTCTCGCGCCGTTTTTAAACTCCTTAATATTTAATGTTTAAACAGGTGATGAGTGCTCACGACTGTCACATGATTCGAATCGATTTAAGGTGGTGGGGTGGGGCTAACAATTCAACTTAAAAATTGAACATGTCCGCGTCTGGTTTGGAAGCGCTATCATGTTTCATTTTGTTTGTTCAACGTTTTGGAATCGCGGGCTAAGTGCATTGGAACATAGAGAACGAACTGCCGTTGACGTGTGTGCAAATAATGCAATGGTTCAAAGTAAATAACAGAAACATTTAACCTCTATGGAATTGATTCAAAAAATAGAAAAGGTAGAATGGTAAAATAAAACACATGGTTCGCTGAACTTGTAAAAATGTCGAATCATTCAAAGAATACTTTAGAATGCTTCACATGAAAGCATCGCAGGTACTGAAAAATTGAAAATAATTAGCATCTATCCATCATACATTCTAATTCAGATCTAACACAGAAAAAGGATTGGAGCTAGTAATAGCCTATCAAATTGGTTGAGGTGACATTATTTCCTAACTAAAGCGAATTACCTGTAATTATTTTTAGCTAAACACACACTGTGCAAGAAAGCATTCATTGCAGGGTTGGTCACTAAAATATTTCAGTTTTATAATGCACATTTGTATGTTTTTCCATCACGCACACCCAACCACTAAATCCTTACTGTTTGCAATTACCGGGTTCAGACAGTAGGATCAGGATCCGCATGGGTTTGAAACAGTAGAGAGAATGGGAAACTGGTTGCGCTTGTAGGCCACTGTTGGATAAGGTTGGTTCTGCAAAATTGTTCAATCACAAGCACAACTGGTTATTCTAGTTGTACTTTAGAAATCTCAATTTCCGTGAATTATCACTCGAAAAATAAATTAACCGCCATGATAGAGCATTGAAGCCATGTAGCTTTTTACAGGCTGATTCCTGTGTGACATTCAAGAACAAGTGATCCCAAACTGACAAATACGACAAAAAAATACATCATATGTTATGGTAAATATTCGTGTTTGATCGGTGAATCATAATCATGAAAAAATAAAGTTTGTAATGAATCGGCGAGAGTAGTTTATTGGTAACGTTTCGCTTCTGACTCTGAAGCTTCGTCAGACGAAGGGTGTCAGTACGAACAGAGATCAAGCTTAAATTGCAATCACCTGACCAATCATAAGCTGTATGAGAACTGCACAGTCCATGGTGGGTTCTGCGCTCGTTAAGAAGGACAGGCGCGTTCAATATAAATCCCACCCTTCTCACGTGCCGTATAATCCCTAATTGTTTTGGTCTTGACAGGTGTGAATGACATCTGCTGACATATTAGCTCGATTGCGCAATCGGTGCGCACACTAGGGGTCACGCACGTTAATGCTTATCCGCTGCATAACCGGACGCCAGATTATGGAGATATCAGCCCCATCCACCTTATTGACTGCATTCTTACCAGCCTTTGTTAACTCAACTGCCTCAGCGTGAAGTCGATCCATGTATGGTTTTATTCCCTGCCTTATCACTTCTACGTTATCAAGATCAACGCTGTGACCTGTGTCCATCACATGTTCAGCTAGTGCTGAATCTCTAATCAGTGTTTGATATTCACTGGAATTGCGTGGCTGCTTACCGATTAGATATTTGTGTTCACTTATCCTCGTACTGAGTTCGCTGGATGTTTGCCCAATATATACTACCGAACAACCCTTGCAGTTGATTTTATATACGCAATTCGTCACGCAGCCGGAAGGTGTTTTATCCTTCATATAAGTTACTCGCATCGCTGCGTTATTCAAGATTCGACTTATCCCCTCTGACGCTTCCTTAACGTAAGGTATAAAAACTGTTCCACGCAAACGGGCTATTCTAGTTCTACTTTAGAAATTTCAATTACTACTCTACAAATTAATTTACCGCTCATGATAGAGCAATAACGCCATGTAGCTGTTTGCACGCTGATTCCTTTTCGACATCCAAGAATATGTGATCCCAAACTGACAGATACGACAAAAAGAGGCATCATATGTTGATTTGAAATGCACATATTCCAGCAAAGCGTGTTTTCCTGATGTGAATAAAACGTTGACACTTACTGAGAATGATTGTAGTTTTAAACCTTTCGGAACTATGTGAAATTGGGAGTTTTTCAGCTTGAAATTCGCAAAAAAATAAATAAAATATTGAGAAAATCTTTGGAAAAGATTATATTCAAAAATGTTCACAATTTCGTCTCTATATACTGGCCATGATGCCACATGGACAGCCATTTGAGCATCTTCCAAATTCAAGATTCATGTTACGGTCATAATAATTTGGAACGCTCGGTGCAATCCCAATGAAATCAATAAAATCGATATCGACAAATTTGCCCAAAAATTGAGGCAAGGGATAACCGTATGCTTGTGGGCTCTCAGCATAATTGTTTTTTGTCTGTTTCCAGTTTGGCTATTTTAAGTAAGCCTTAAGTGAATTATATCGATGTTTTCAAGGGTTAAACTTGAATGTCTTTTCGAGATGTTTGATCGACTTGGTACCTGGACGTACTGTTGTTATGTCGTTACCTTGTGCGCAAGTGGACTTGAAAATTCGTAACACACTAGACAAAGAAGTGGAAGACTAGTTAGATTGACGATCGATGATCTCTGCATAGTGATTAGATTTGTTGTGCATAGTCTGAGTTGCTGTTCTGATTTGTGAATTGGCCAACATTTCTCATGCTCAAAGTAAATGTAAAATGCGGATAGGGTCACAACGGATGTGCCCATGGTCAGTGATCCTTAGCTTTGGGAACCGCTTTCCAGCCTGTTTAACCATTTGATGCTCAAGGAAGTTGTACCCATTACATGTACGGAGTGGAACAGTATTGCTAGGTAGATATTCCAGCAGTTCGCATAGATGGGGTTATCAATGTAATGGTAGCAAGACCATAGGCGGTCGAGGATCAAATCATTGTGGAGTGCTGAGTAGAAACATGTTCATGTCAATCACTGATTGAAGCAGATATGGAGCGTTGCCCGAATTGACAGCGCGGTGTCAGTTTTATTCATACACAGGCACCATGTGTATTTGAATTAAAATTCACAGGAATATCCATCAAGATATGACTTGAACATTTTGAAAACAGCTCTCCAGTATTTTATTGTCAAAATCGTTTCTATACATATCATAAACAACTCGACTTGGATCAAGTAAACGGGAAATCAATATCACGTGATGTCACATAAACATCCTTAAAAGATCTCACGGAGAGCTGAGGCGATTTTTAGCAAATAATCTATGCGTAAAGGATAACCCCTTCACCTAGTCTAACATCAATATCAAACAACTATGCCCATCAGATCTAATCGGCGTTAGCTTACACTGTATTCGATGAGAATACACGGAGATCTGTTTGGTTGGGCGACCACAATAGATATTGCTGGCTCCGTCTGAACTGGTCGGGCAAACAAAGCTACTTAAATGTGCCAGTCTGGAGAACATTTCATAATCGCTTAATTGCGATCGGTCGAATGGTGGACGGTTGCCCAGGAAGGTAAAGCGTGATAGTACAATGGTGATGGTCGGGGGTTCGAGTCTCACCCGAAGCGAAGTATATGCACTGCTGATGAGCTCAAAATAAGAGTGAAACTCGAGTCCAGTGCATCCATTAGGGACCGTCGTGATCAACTTTGTGAATAGTTCGATGGGCTTGGCACGTATGAGTTTTCACAAATATAACCAACATATTCTCCAAATATCGCTTACCTATCAGAACACCATGAGTGATATCACCAGCCATTGATTTACCTTTTGTTTGATATCCTTCAGATTTGTTTCAATTGAAATTCTCTTTATATTGTAGAGTTCTGTTGTGGAATAGCTGAAAATTCTTTGCACCAGTGGAGTGTTTTCATTCAAAATGGAAGAACGTATTTGGATAAATTGGCGTCTCGAAGGAGAAACTATAAGTTTATTGTGCAGTTTTAATAAGTCAGTTTGATGATGCAATTGTTGAATTTAGAGCAAGCAAACTTTAAATGCTTCCCATAAAGAATTTGAGAAATGACCGATTAGAATAGACGATTTTGGTTAGAAAATGACCCAACGGACTAATAACGGGAAATCATAAAATATTATTAAAGTTCACATTAGGGTTTATCAAATTAGTGAGTGCGATCATATACATCTAGCTGGATTTGTTCAAATTCCAGCTAAAATAAATTAATATTCCGATTAGTTTGTGGTTCATTTTAACTTATTCACTGTGTAAAATTGAAAACAGTATATTTGTTGGAATACCCTTGAAAATGAGACAACTTTTTCCGAGAAACTATTCTGCATTACATACCAAACCTCTACAATAATTGTACGACCCGAACCAAAAATAGATCTGAAAAAATTTAAATTTTCAAAAAATCAATATCACGTGATATTACTTGAACTTGGTTGAAGTATCAAGAAGACAGCTGATGCGATCTGCTCAGACAAATCGGTGGACCAATCCGATGCGATCTCACCGTGAACATAAAGTGCAGATTTATTTCGATTATGGTAACAAGTGCAAGGTAAAAAGAAGAAGATGAGAAATACTGAACGGGATATTTAGCGCTCTAATAGGATGTTTCGTTCATAAACTAGAGCGTTTCCAGTTAAATTCTAACTTGCAAGAAACGATAGATAAATTGAAATAATTAAATCGTTGAGACTTCTACAAAGATCTAAATTTTCCCCAATTGTAATTTCGAGAAATTCGTCTATTCCCGTGAGAATTCGCGCATTTCTTTGGAAGATCAATCAATGGCTGGGCCGAACTGAACAGATTATACTTTTGTACACCCTGGGGACTGAGTAGATCAAGTGGTCTGTACAATTGTAAATGAACTTTCGAAAGATAAATCTGAGTGCTTCATTTGCGCAATCATTTAAATATGATTATATTGATAATTGGAGAGTTGGGCGGACTTATGGGCGAATTCTTGATTCTTGGATGATATATAACATGTTCGATTTGGTCACGTCCAGCATCCTTCCCCTATCTTCTTGGAAAATTATTCGTCACAATTCCACCTACTCGGCACACTTCTCCTCTTCACAATAAACATTGAGTGTCTTTAAAACATTACAATCTATCCGTGAATAATTCGCTTTTTCTCCAATCAACAATTCCCAACCCGGCTGACAACGGAACACCTGCCCGTGTGGCGTGTTCCCGTCACCTGGGGTGTTGTTGTCACATTTTATCAGCAACTGAAAGAGTGTTGATTGTGTTGGATGTGATGTTAGACCAAAAAAACGAGTTTTGCAATTTTCAATATTGTTATTATCTTATATATAGAATATTCTATTTCGTTCCCGACCTGACCTGAGATATAGATTATGTAGGTTAACGTGTTGAACAGAACGTTCCTGCACTAGGAGCGTGATAATATTTTATCATTAAATTAAAGAGAATGAGAAAGCAAAGTGTCAGTGATGAGCGCTAATCACTACACACCTTCCATTGCGGCGGGATAACGAGAAGAGCCAACATTACTGACGACAACAAATACGAATTCTCAATAGGGTATTGGAAAATATACGAGATCGCTCGGGAGTCCATAATCTGAGTTCTGAGTTCTTAGGTTAGAGCAGGATTTTCGGTAATATTTCGCTTCTGAACACAGAAGTTGCGTCAAACCAAGGTTGTCGGCACGAACAGTGTTTAGGTTTCAATGGCATTTTGTTGACCAATCATGTGTTCTCCAAGATAGACTGGCTAGATCTGTGTCTAGGACTTCCAATAATCTATACGCCGAGGTCCTTTTCTCTTGTTGTCCGTTCCAGTTGTTGCGATACATGGTTGAATGAGAATGTGATAACTTTACCGATCTGTAATATGTAACATTTTCTGAAGTTGAATGCGAGTTTGTTCCGCTCTGACTCGTTGTTTAATATATATACAAATCGCTTTGTTAGCGCGAACAGCTATCGCTTTACGTGATTCGCATTCAGAGCTTACAATCGACGGCAAAGAGAACCATTACAGCTGGGACAAGTTTCGGAAGGTTGTGGATGTACACCAAAAAGAGAACCGGATCAATAACCGAAACTTGTGGAACACCGCTAGTGGCATCGATTTCCCTACACTTCAACCACCAATACGTAGAATTGCATTGCCATCAAAGGTAGATTTTCAACCAGGTTAGAAGGCACTTATTAATACTAACATCGCACAACTTGCCCAGGAGCATAGAATGGTTCACGCGATCGAACGCATTAATGTCTAGGTACCACACATGCACTCAACCACCCTCATCAACTGCCTGCGTCCAGTGGAGGAAAAACGAGACTTTCGAAATCCCCGATGCTCTCTGGACAACAATTTTTGGGATTCCAGATGCCTCACGATGCTTCCGCACAATATTCGCCTCATATTTTCGAGATCACTGAAAGGAGTGTAACATGGCGGTAATTTGCTGGGTCAGAAGGAGTTCTACCTTTCTAGATGAATGATATGATTTCTCTCTTTTAGTCAGTTGGTGTAACACC